>JASSUY010021889.1:57326-70535 GCA_032466535.1 Forpus xanthops
GAGGTGTCCCTGCCCATGGCAGGGGGTTTGGAACTAGATGATCTTAAGGTCCTTTCCAACCCTAACTATTCTATGATACTAGTGGCCTGCTGGTGAAAATCTTTTAGAAGAAAGCAAGATGATTACACAAGAAGACTGTGTAAGGAAAGAATGTTTTCCCTGATGCTGAAAATCTGTGGGGGAAAAAATAAATCAGACATCAAAGCAGATATCATAAGAAAGAAAGTCATAAAGAAGGAGTGAGTGAATGGCAGAATTAACTGCACTGGAGTTTCTCATTCTCCCTCAGCAATTCCAACATCATCTGTGATCAATGTGAGACAAAAAAATTCTGTCTGAGCAAGACCAGAGGCCCAGCTTGCTGTCTTTTTAAATCTGTGTCTTCAACACTGAAAGATCAAAATGACCCTCAACACATTCCGTCAATGATGTGGAGGTGGGGGAAGTCATGAAGGGGCAGCCTTAACCCTGCTTAAGGTTCCCTGGGTATCTAAAGCCTGGTCATTCAGGGGAATCACTGTATGACGACTTCTGCCATACTGACCCAAGAGGCAGCACAAATACATCCAAGGCAGCCTTGGGCGGGATACTGAGAAGCCATCTTCCCTGAGAGGTAAATGACTTGTTTCCCCTCACAGGAAGACTCTTCCCAGACCCTCCATAGTACTATAAACAGGAATAAACTGCATTTACCTTAGCAAGATTAGCTAAAACCTTATCCACACTGAAAAAGAAATACAACTATGTTAAGGGCAATTTAAGATACAGTCTGAGATAGCTGGGAAGGAGGGCAAAAAATTGAAGGATAGCACTCTGTGGGTTGGAGCTCTGCAGAGGTGTGAATAACTAGGTCAAAAAAAGAATGTTAAAAAGTCCTTTGCAATGGATATCCTTCAGCTCAACTTTGCAGGAGCCTAATCAAAAACATAGCTAGGGCTGCTGTGAGAGAAGGAAAGCACAGAAAGGACACAGAAGAGTTTTCTCCTGCTATTGAAGACATCAGTTTGAACTCTATGTCTTTGGAAAGTGTAACACAAGCAGGCTGCTACAGGACCTACTCACTGCTGTGGCATGTCACTGGATAATTGGTTTTGGAGGGTAAAGTCTGGGTAGATAACCTGTGGAGAAAGAGGTAGAGGGAAAACAGAAGGGGACCACTTCCTGTTTAAAAACAGAGAAGGCAGACAAAATGGAACTCGCCTCTCCAACAGCACTGCAACTTTTTCTAAAACGCCAGGGCATCTTCCCATTCACTCTATCCAGGACTTAAAATATGCAGCACTGGAGGCATCATTCCTACACATGATGACATGGTGAAAAAAGTATTGGGAAATGGGTACCAGAGCAAATGGAACTACTGCTGTGATTTCACAGTTCTGTGCCAAAGAGATTCAAGCCTAAGCAATAGAATACCCCTGAAGCTTGAAAAAGGTCTGTCTTGCTTTCAAAGACAACAGAGGAAAGAAACTTCTATCTCTGTTTTGGAGAAAGATGAGAAAGCTGCTTGGCTGGATGTCTTTTTTGATGAAGTCCAGAAACTCAAGAGCAGAGTGACAGTTCACAGGAGCACTGTTCAGAGATATGCAAGTAATTTTCATCCAGATCTAAGATGATTCTCCTAAATTGGTTAATATCAGAGAATCACAGAATAGTTTAGGTTGGAAAATACCTTAAAAACCATCAAGTGCAACCATTAACTAATACAAGCTTGTATAATCTTTAGAGCTGTTTGAGTTTTGGCTGTGGATTTGTTTTTTAACTATGAATTGAGTGTTTATGGAAAATCCACCCTTCCTCCAGGCAAAAAGGCTTTATTCCTGCCCCCACCCCCACTGCTCAGAACAGTTGGATCACAAGAGGGGAGAGTTTGGCATCCCATAGGTTGTTTCCAATCTAGCAATTTTGTCAGTATTCAGAACAAGTCTGTAGTAGTGACAGTGACTAAAGACCATGAAAAAGGCAAGGAATACACCACTACCTATAAATACACAAAGGATTTCAGTCAGTATGTAACGGAATGATATACTACTGAGGCTGCTTCTGCCAGCCAGGCTAGGCTGACGACTCAGTTGTGCTGCATATACTATATGAAGGCATACCCTGGTATGGAACTGGGGAGCAGCTATGCTCCTCAATCCCTTATGTTCTCAGGCAGAGGACTGCAAGCTCTTTCACTCTCAGCTGATCGCTGCTGGATAGGAAAGTCTTGATTTCACAGAGTGTATTTGTCCTATAACTGGGATCATGCAGACAACTCATAGTGCTACACTGGACTTTAGTTTGAATCCTTGCAAACAGGAATTTACTCAGTCAATTTTCTTCCCAAAGAGGAATTTTTAGGTCACAAGGTCTCAGGTGAAATTAAAAATATCCAAGTCTTTCCTTTCTCTTTTATTCTGTGGCAAGCCACTCTCTTATCCCTCCATGTTCCATCAACCCCTGTCTAAGTGCTGTGATTTGTAGGAAGACATGTGTTTGCCTGTCTGAGTGAATTCAAGATTCATTACTCCTGACCTGCAGGAGCTGATGATTCAGTATTGAATATCTTACCCGGATCTGTAAGTCACTGAGGTCAAGGCATCTGCACATTTCCAGGAAGAGCTTCACACCCTCTTCATCTAGGATTATGTAGACTGGGATCCAGCGCTTATATGCTGCGTCAACAATATCGCGGAAGATGTCCCGGTCTGTAAATACATCCATGACTACTGCGATAATCTGGAAACAAGAAGAGAGTAGACAGACAACTGAACAAAATATTAGGAACTGAAAGGGAGGCACATCACACTGCTGCAAAATAAAGGAGAGCACAGATACCAGAATATGGAGGAGGAGGATATAGAAGAAACAAAAGTACAGGGATGTACATGCCCAAGCACTGCTGATAATCTTGTGATTTTCTGGTTTGGCTCCTGCTGCACTTTGGAAGGAACTTCATAAATGTCTTTGAGATGTCTCCTTCTCCTAAGGGAAGATGGAGTATTTCAGCAGCTTGGGGAATGCCCAATACCTGATTTCTCCTCTGTATTGTGAAACTTTTGTTGCCTCTGCACGGATCCATTTAAAACAAAGAACACTGAAAATAGACTGAAAAAGAAGAGGGAAAACCACAGCTCTGACACTTACTCAGAAGGTGACTAATGGAAGAATGAATGTGCTGAGGAACCAAGGCCTGAATTCTCAGCCATCATGATGGTCCAGACAACATGAGTTTTATTTTCCTTTTTTCCCAGTTCCCTGTAAGAAGTCTGCTCTCAGAGGAATGGCTGAGAAATGTCTTATGGAGCTCAAACATAAACACCTCATATTTATCAGGAAGGCACTGGGGTGAGTATTCAAGGTTTGGAGGTAAAATGATCATTCCTTCTCTTCACGGGTATGTTTTTTCTGGTATAAAACAATGCTTCTTTCCAGGCATAGATTGTACTTAAAAACAAAAGGCTGCACTGACGTGACAGACAAGCCTGAACATCCATAGGATGAGTAACAACAAAACCAAGAAGGTTCTGGGCAACTTAAATACTGAATTTAGATGTTTTGTCATTCTTTTCCCTTTTGTATGCCGACAGTATGCTGAGAAGAGTTGCCTTAATTTCTCAGGTGCTGGGGTCACAGTGACAAGCCCAGGCTGTGGTGAGGATGGCACATCCAGGTGAATGGAGCTGAAGACTGGATTGAACAGCGGACTTTCTTCACTTGAAGTTTGGAAGAAGTGCAGCTGAAGTTGAAAGAACCCCTATGGAAGGGGGAATAATTCTCACCAGAGCCTTCTTTCCTTTCAAAAATGCCCTTGAACAAATTGCTTTTGGGAAAGTGAAGGCACAGTAAACCCCTACTGTGTTTACTGAGTCTCTGCTTGCACGGCCAACAACAACCAACACATCTGCTCTGTCAGGCTCCTTCTGTCAACAGTGTTTACGCAAGCTTTTCTTTGTTAGAAAAACGAAAAAAGAGCTGACATTGTGCTCATGCTCATTATTAACATGCACGTTCCCGATACAGGTGAAGTGCGGTGGAGCTACATTATACTAATAATAAGCCCCCATATAACTTTTGCTAGGCAGAACTGGATTTCGGGTCCTGCCTTGATTCTCACTTTCCAACACAAAGCAGCAAGATGCAAGGAGTATTACCAGAACCTCTGAAAATTAAACTACAGTGAACTTTTGCCACTCTGTTCCTGCATAACTTCATATACAGGCAGATTATAATTAAAGGTATGAACAGTTTACACAGTAATTCAGGCCTGTTATACTCCTGCTCCCCTCCACACACTCTGGTATTGATGTAGTAATTTAGGAACAAGAATATTTATTTGAAACAAGAACATCCACATACAGAATTATCAAGAATTGGTAGCAGAAGTGTTACTTTCTTTCCATACCTTCCATTTGCAATGAGTTCAATGACTGCAGAAATTACACCATGTCCTGGACAAACCGCTAATTGTTGGTACTGGCCTTACAATATGAATGGATGGTTCCCTCCAGGCTTTGGGGCCCTGGATCATTTCAGGCTTCTTTGCAAGGCTCTAAATTAAATCCATGCAAACTGCAGTCCTATTCGAAAAGCAGATGAGCTGCGTTGCAGACAGCGCTTCCAAGCCAGCAAAACATGCAGTGGGCAACCCCTGTTGTTGCGTTAAGCCTTCTCATACCCTTGCCACAAGATTACCCAGGAGCATTCCCAAGTACAGCAAGTCAGAGCATGAGTATCTGCCCCTGCAAGAGGTTTTCCCCATTCCTCTATCTATCCCATGGACAATAAACTTATCTATTAGGCCCATAGGTGCGCCTAGCTCTTCATAGATATGTGAAGATTGGCAAGCATTAACTTGCCAATCTCACTGCAGCAAGGCACCTTAATTAACATATGTTTGTAAAACACTGATGATAAGCCACCCACAGACATGTGCCACATTACCAGTATCTGTTTAGACCCCCCTCAAAAAAACACGAGACCAACAAAACCCTACTCTCCTCTGCTGAACTAAAAGCTGCTACCTGGAAACTTTTAGTTCCCAGGGCCAGCTCAGCTGAACACAATAGGCAGCTATCTATGAAAAGGACCATTAAACACTCAAATGGCTGTCAAACATGAAACTGCCTTTGGGCTGGGAGGGGCACAGTTTGTCCAGTCAGTGAAAAACATGGAATCTACAAAGGAATTAATTATTTCCAGGTGCCAGGCACAGCTATAAAACAGCAGTTTCCCAGTGCTTTCCCAAATGCCTCTACAGTGTAAAGATGACGTGAAATTGCACTAAATAGGAGCATAAGGATTTTACAGCTTCTGGCTCTTGTATAAGACCGTTCACATCAGTCACTGAACAGGATTTTGGGGTGTGCATGTACTTTTGTGAGCAGGGAGCCGTGAAGATCACCCGCTGGATTAATTAATGCCTCTCTGGAAGTTTGCAGTGTTTCCCAGCAGGTTTGTTTTAAACAAGCCCGCAAAAGTTGTGTGTGTAGTGTGTGCTGGTGGGGACAAAGAAAGGGGGGATGAAGCATGTGGAGGAGGAAATAACTGCTGCATTAGCAGAATTAAAAACAGAAAGCAGAAAAACTAAAAGCAGGAATGAGTCTCCTGGGCTGTTAGCCCCCGTTCCCAGGGGGAATGTCACTCTTGAAAGGGATCTTTTCTTGGGTGGTCTTCCTTGGAAATTTCACTTACATGTAGAAAAACCTCCTCATTGCCCCCTCCTATTCAGCACAAGCTCTCGTAGCATTGTGGCTAGTTTGTTTTCTTGCCATAGGTGTTCTGTCACCACTAACAGTCCTTTCCAGCCAAAGATAAATAGGAGGAACAGCCACATATTGTCTGGCTGCTCACAGTCCAGGCTGGATGGTGTTGAGACCACAAATAATAAACCCACAAAACCACCACTCCATAACCACACTCGCTGCCCTGTGTTTAAGTGGGGATATCTGCACATACAGGTTGGACTTGATGGTCTTAAAGATCTTTTCCAACATAGCAGATTTTATGATTTGACAAGAAGGCTGTCCGTGACAGCATCATAACCTGCCTTCCCCTGAGTCAGAGGATCAGACTGACGCAGAACAAAGCAAACCACCAACCAGTCTGGGGGTTGGGGTATGTGTAGGGCTTTAACCCCATCCTGGGCATCAGCTTTCGCAACAAGCGACTGCCAACAAACTGCAGGGAAAGCCCTGCCTGGTGGACACCAACCAACTGGAATGTGTACGGAAGGGGTCAAAGAGGAAAGCCTGGCCATGGTGGGTGAGCTATTGCCTCCCTTCCACCCCATGCGTCCCCAGCCCAAGCCCTCCATGCAGGCAGTCACGGCCCAGGCGGGAAGGCAGGCAGGGATGTCCCCGTCGAGGCCAGCAGCCTCATGTGGTGGCCAGGCCCTACCTTCTGTGCCTGCTGGATCATCTCCCGCACCACCTCCTTCAGGTGCGGCGCACCCTCTTCCTTGCGGGGGTGCGTGAAGAGGGCCACCCTGCTGATGCCCCGGTAGAAGGTCTTGTCTGTCCAACCCAAGTCCAACGGGGGCACCTCAGTGTCCGAGCACTCGGGCCAGTAGGCCAGCGAGAGAGTCTCTCCGCCGGGCCCCCGCGCCACCTTGCCACCCTCCGCGGAGTCGTCGTACCCCCGCCATCCGCTCCTCAGGGCCTGCAGCTCCCGGCTGGAAAGAAAGTCGCGGAGCTGCTCCTTCCTCAGAGCCTCCCGGTAGGCAGCCTCGCCCCGGGTCACCAGTGCCTCCAAGGCCCGCCGCTGCTCCTCGCTGTAGTAGAAGCGGGCCTGGGCCTCCGTCACCTTCTCATTGACGTGCAGCTCGTCCAGCAGCAGCACCTGGGACTCCGCCATGCCGCCGGCTCCAGCAGCGGGACGGGACGCTGCACAAGGAGGGAAAGGCAGCGCCGGGACCGCCTCACCTGGCCTGCCCGAGCCCGCCCCGACGGGTGGGGCGGCCAAGCCGCCCTGAGCCGGCCCCGCACGCTCCACGCTGTCCCCTCTGCCCTACCCGTGTCCCGGAGCCGGCCCCGAGGCGGGGTGGGACGAGGGTGACAGTCCTACGGGACGGCCCACACCGGGGTGCTTGACCACAGCGCTTGGAGGAGAAGCAGGCCTGGGCGCAGGGTGCAAATGCAAATGCCTATTTAAGAGAGGTTTTCCCCCTTTCTCAGACGTGGCAGCCAGCCGAGGGGTGCTCATGGGGGAAAGGAGGAGGGCCGCGAGTAGGACCGGGATGGGGCCGGAGAACCACGGTGGCTCCAAGCCATGGCCGGTCGGCTGCAGTGGGCTGCTAGCCAACCCTCTCCAAACCCACTTGGAGAGCAGCAGCAGCGGCTCCAGAAAGGCAGGAGGTGGGCATCCTGTTTACAGATGGGGCGATGACAGAGCGGTTTGCCCGAGGCCGCTCAGCAGACCGGTATCAGAGCAGGGAACAGACCAGCCATGGTCCTAGCTCTGGCTGGGAGCGTGAATAGGTACCCCCAGCTCGACACAGGCATCCCAGCTGGGAGCCATGGGGCTGTAATGTTAAATTACGATTTCTGCGTGGTATGTGATAGTTGCTAGGGGCCCTCATCTAGATCCAGGCACCGCTGCGGTTTGCCGTGCTCACACAAAGGATGAAAGGCAGGCTTCGCCCTCGCAGCCCAGGAACAAAGCTGGCAGGGATAAGCAAGGAAATGGGGATAAAGGTAAGGCAGCGGGGAAATACAAGGCATTTGCAGCGCTTTACATATGTGATTAGCCCTAAGTGCTCACATGCATGAAAAAAATTGTAGGGACAGAGCTGCTGGAGGTGTTCTTTGCCTCGTCTTTATAAGCAATCACCTGCTCTCAGTGTGAGTTACCTTAGAAATCCAAGGACGAATTGGGGCATCAGAGCTCATCCTATGCTGTTCCTCCCCTTTAGGCAAAAGGGAGAATTTAAGTATTCCAGCCTGTCAGCAGTCGCTTCTCCTAGTATGAAATTAAAATTTGAAGATGTACTTTGCAGAGGTCAACTCCTCTATCCACTCACCTTGAAAAATTAATTTAATATAGGTTCTTTTAGCCCAATTTCTGATGCAGATGAGGTTTACATGGCCATGGTGCCCGCATCTGTCTGCCTATCTGTCCATCTCTAATAACTGTTGAGCCCACTGGCCAATTTTGAACAAGTTTGGCAGAAGCATAATGACGTCCCTACAGGTTCGGTGAACACAGACGGTCTGATAGCAAAAAAGGGACCCTATTACAGTCCCTGACAGGGAAAGTTACAGCGTGGGTTCACACCTTGTTAGATTGCAGATACTCCATAAAAGGGAAAACACTGATAAGTGCCTGATGTGTCTGAAAAGCTTCTAATTAAGTTTATGCCATCTTAGACACCATAGTCCGTCAACCACGGTGTACAAATACACAGGAGGTGCAGATTTGTTAGTTCCAGTGCTCACTGAACTACTCGTTAGGTCACTGGGGTTTTTTTTTTTGTACCAGAGGCTGCTATCAGCTCTGCTATTTCATGTGTGGCTAAATAAAAATCTCTTTAATCCCAGATGCTCTATTCATTTGTAGCTGCACACTGTAATCATTTGTGTTCAGAGAAGCCTCCCACATGAAAGCAACAGTAAGTTCACAAATCTGTGTTTAGTTTTGTATTTAAAAGCAAGTGAACCTTTCCCACATCCAAGCAAAAGCATTTTTCAGTTTGTTATGATGAAATGTTTAGCCCCCATCTCACACTCTAAAAGACAAAGTGGTGTCTGTGTGTTGGAACGATAAATAGGGGCAAGGAGCTGTGCAAGAGCTGAGGGAGACCCTTTCCCAATGCCTGCATGTTTCCTGTCCTCCCTCCCCATTCGCACAGCAATCTATTCCCACCAAGCTCATTTCCTATAAGGAGTTTTTATAAGGCCTGATTGTTCACTCTCTTTTGATACACTCCGACCACCAAGCTCACAGCCTCACCTCAAAGACCGGTGAAAAAGAGTTGTGCAAAAATGCTGTTCTCTCTGTCACAGGGGTAACCCAGGCCTTTGGGCCTGAAGAAGAAGAGTGGCAGGCAAAGTGGGGGGAAATGCTGTGGCTGGGATTGAGGAGTGAATTCCAGTTTCCACTCTAGAAAGGGGGACATTGTCATTGTAGCTCAGGTCTTCCTGTCTGCCCTTAGCACCCACTCAAGAGAAAGAAGAAAGGGGAAACCTGCTTTTGAACTGGGCTGGGGCAGCTGCAGATCCATGCAGAACTATGTTAGCAATCTTTCAACTTACTGTGTTCCTAGGGATCACTCACTGCAGGGGCTGTGTGTGTGTAGGCAGAGTTGGGTCTCTTTGCTTTTCACCTTTGCTTGGGTATCAAGCAAAATTCTGGTTAAGGTCTTGCTTACTTTTCTGGTCTGCTTCCAAAATGTTTTCCAATGGATGTAAACTAAGCTATCAGGAAATATTACCTCTTACTGTAACCCTCCCCCAACCCCATAACAGTGTTTTAAATCTCCTGCCTTCAAACACCTCCCACGTATATTCTGGTTATTTGGGCCTAATTACTTCGCTTTCCTTTGAGAGGCAGTACAGGTTGTGCATTAGGTAAAGATATGACACCTTATATTTAGCATTAATTGTAACTGCACCTGTCCTGAGCATACATCTCTCTTGCCAGTCCTTCCTGTGTAATTTCAGTCTCTAAATAGCCCACCTCATGACATATTCTTTGAGAAGTTTCCCAGCAGTTTCCCTTCTGCCATAAACTGCTACGAGCTCTTGTATAAATCTTTGGATTCAACTCAGCTCTTTAGGAATAAAATTCTGTTGCCTTCCCTCTCATCTATATCTTATTTCTTCCCAGAACAGTCAGCATCTGCATACAAACCAGAAGTAAAGACAGGGGTAGATAGTAAAAAGAAAGTATAATTGTGTGGTTGACGGCTTTATAGCAGAAGCCTTTTTTTGAGTGGTGGTATCCCCCAAAACAAAACATGGTTTACCAAAATGTTTCTGATCAACCATACTACCTTTTGGGGTTTGGTTTTGTTGTTTAGTTTTTTTTTTTTTCTTTCATAAAAAGCAGCAACTGGTTCAAAATGAGTTTTACGAGGAAAACAGGAAGGCTAACATGATGGGGGATACAGGAGAGTGGTTTTCCATTTCTCAGTGTCCCAGCTGTAGCTTAGCCTGAAGTGATGGGGCTTTGCTGTCTTGAAGTGGAAGAATAAATAAATAGGTGCCTGTGCCACGGTTGTTATTAAACAGTACACTCCTTCCCTGGGCTGGTTGGCACCGTAGCAGGACTCGCAAAGACTTGGTGGAGATTGCTCTTCTCCACTATCTTCTCTGCAGCCAGGATCCAGGAGTTTGTGGGAAGATTATTATGTGCGCAGCAACCCATGCTCTGCTTGTCCGGAGTCTGAAATTTCATTTGCGAGGGTTGCCAACGCAGCACAGGAATGGGTGCATTAGTCACGTCCAAGTACTGGCAGAGCTAAAAAGCCTGAAACAAGTGATTTCAGGGTGGAGAGGAAGAAGTGTTTGCTTTCTCCATTCTCCCTGCGGCAACCCAGGGAGCTGCAGGCAATGGAAGGCAGGTGTGTCACTCCTGCAGCAGCAGTGACAGACTGCAATCCAGAGGATGAAGAAATGGTTTCAGAGGCTTCCTTACTGTCTATTACACTGCTGCAGGGAGAGAACCCAGCTGATGAATTGGAGAATTCCCACAACTGAGTCAAGTGCTTCTGGCCTCCCACTCAGCTTTTCAGGTGTTGTTTCCATGCAAGAGTAAACAGGTAAGAGAGGCCTCTGAAGACAGCAGAAAGAAACAACTGTGTTTGCAGGCTTATTTCTTGCAGCAAGGTATTTGCTGACTGAGCATGGACAGAAAGGCCTTTAGCCATTTTCCCTGGCTGCTGCCATTCAAAGGGCAACAGTTTGAGGCAGTTTCTTGTAAGACATAGTGCTGACCCAGGTCTCTTGCTTAATCTTTCAACTCCTGTGTAGGCAAGGACTCAGAACTGGTTTCAATTCAGAATTCAGCTGAGCCACGCTGCGGGGCTTTGGGCAAGTCATCTGCTGTGCCTCACTTCCCCACCTGTAAAATGAGGAAAATACTACTCTGCTTCACAGGACTGCTACAAGGAAGAGCTTAAAAACTGAAAACCCAAGCCAACGTCACTATGTTTATTTTGTTTTTTTCTGCAAGGAGGGGAGGAAAAAGAGGACAGCTGTAGAGACCCTTTGCACAGGAGCAAAACTTTGAATGGAAGCTCTCGCTAGAGAAAAGTGAGGAATCAGCAATGAAGTCTCCAAATAGGGTGCTTAATTGCAGCAATAATTATGTAGTTCTCAAATCACAGTGTGCTTTATAGGCAAAGGAGCACCAGGAATGGGGGCCTGGTACGTTAAGTCTACAGCATCATGTATGCTTACCTGTGTACTGGCCACCTATCAATGTGCATCTCTATCAATTCTTTGGAGAAGAAAATGCTCAGGTGAGAGTTGACGGGAAGAAGAATGGAACACAGAGGGAAGGCTGAGTGGGTGTCCCAGGCAGAGGCTGCAGCGATGAGGAGCGGAGTGGCAGGAAGCAATTAGTGGGACAGTCTTGATATGGTGGAGTAGGCCACCAGCCAGTGTAGCAAGATGAGGTGGGAGACAGAGTTATGTGCTGACGACAAGGACAAGATGTCCCATGCTGTGTGGTGGCTAAGAGGGAGTCACTGGAGGGCACTCAAGAAAGACATGATGTGTCCAAGAGTGAACAAATTCATTTGAAAAGTTGCGTAATCAGTGGGGGAATAGAGAGAAGTGGTAAGCAGAGATGAGGCCCCTGTATTCACAAAGTTTTAGCCATCCTGGAAGATGGCTAAAAAAAGCCACGGCAAAATAGGAAGCCTTGTGTTTTTATAAAGAGGGGGGAAATAATAGAACTGTGAAGCTTGAACATGGAGGTAGAATTTAGAAGTTGGCCTTAAAACTACAAAAAAGAACAGGCAGGAAGCAGTTTGGCCCCCACAATAAATGCAAAACTGTATGACGGAAACAGAATAGGAAAGAAAAAGGGAATCCTCCGAGGGGAGATGCAGAATGCTGAAGTGTAGGCTTAGACCTGGAGATGAAACAAGTTGATTTGTGATTCATTAACATAAAGATACAGCTAGATTCTAAGATAAGACAGAAGCGTGTTTATATGGTTTAGAAGATGCCCTTTACTGATCAGCGTACATTGGCCACTGATGTTTATCTAGCTTAAAAATACTCAGAGAGGCAATGCAAAGAAGTCAGCTGCTCACGACCATATCGGAAGCACAGCTAGCTCTGGACCTCTCACTCACCAGTGTTTCAGTCCAGCAGTGCCAGCATGAAGGGAGATTGAGTGAGTGCCAGCAACTCCTGTGAGTCACAGAAAATAAATAAAAGGAGCCAGCCAGCCCTCTCTCCCGAAAGGCCATTTCCAGAGAGATGTGTTGTAGGTGTGAAAGCAAAACTGTACAGGAAGTTACACTTGACATCTGCTGTTCAAATTTGGTTTGCTTTTATAAACCCAGAACTAAAAAAAAGTACCAAACAGCCCCTGCTTCTGTTCTGGCTAGATTACACCAGTGATCTGGGTAGATCACACTTCGGCTTGACCGAGACGCTGCAGAACAGCACTTTTACCAGGCTATAACGTTGCTCCAAGCAGGGGTGCCCTCCAGCCACCCCATGTCCACACAAGGAGAAACCAGCATAGCGCCTACATTTGATACAGGAGATATTCACACTTAGACTTCATTAGGGAAGAGCTTCTAAGCAAGCCAGTCTGAGGCATGGTGGTGGTCTTTGTCCTGAGACAGTCTTGTAGAGGCAGTGGCCCAGGCTGTCCCTTCCTGCTTCTACAGACACCTGAATTCAGGCTGTATACTGTATAATGGAAGTTCAGATCAGCATTGGCAGAAAGATCTGGGTTTGAATTCTTTCAAAAGGAAAACCCAACTGCATAATACAGTTATGTTCTGCCACTGGTTGTTTTTAGATCCATTTCTTTTGCAACTCAATTAATCAAGATTTTGCAGTGCATTTTAAGGTAAGTGTCATTTCTCTAAGAGAAATGTGTTTATAGCTTTCAGTCTGAGAAGTTTAAAAATAATCAAATGGATCCTGAGCTAACCCAGATTCGTAAGTCATTCTTATGTGTTAATATCTGTCATGGGTTCAGCAGCAGCAGTCATTTTTCTTTGGGCAGTAGCTGGTGTAGCACTGTGTTATGGATTTTTCAGCT
>JASSUY010021890.1:0-32239 GCA_032466535.1 Forpus xanthops
CACTGCCAGGGATGGGGCAGCCACAGCTTCTCTGGGCACCCTGTGCCAGTGCCTCAGCACCCTCACAGGGAAGAACAGCTGCCTAAGCTAGTTAAGGCAGTGAGTAACTAGCTCTCAGAACCACAGAGCAGGATGAAACACCAGTTAAAACTGGGCAAAATAAACACATTGCCACCCATGTCCTCAGATAAGCAAATTTCTTACCTCTGCTAAAATAAATTAAGACACATGGGTGCATGTGACCCATCTAATTGCTCACAGATTTTCAGTAAACAGATTAAAAAACATAGTTTGGACAAATATTCCCAAACTTCCTTTCTATCTCCATCTCAGTATCCATTTTATATTGTAACAGTCTTAGGAGTAACACTGTATAATATCTTCTACATTGCCAACCCAGGTAAGAAAAAGGCTGTCTGCAACCTGTCAGGTTTTCTAGAGTTGATATCAGACAAATGATATATAATAACTGTTTCAATGTATTCAAACGTTCGTGGTTTCAGTACTTCATCCCTCCTTGATTGCATGTAGACTTCTGCTTCAAAGACAACAATCACCTCAATGATTAATTTCTCTACTAATTTTGACTGAGATTTAGAGCTAGAATAGGCAAAGAACCATAAAATGGACAACTTTCAGTTAAATTCATTCCCATTGAACCTGTGACAATGATTTTGCCCCTCAGTAGCAGAAGCAGCAACTGCAGCTGAGCACTGGAAAATTATGAAAACCAAGGCACTTTTCTGGTAGAAGAATCTTACCTTCCAGCACATGTAGGCAGCGACGGCTTCAAAGCCCTAGACACAATTCTAGATCTCTGACAATGAACCAGCAAGCACCTCTATTCAAACTTAAAAATCAAGGAACTCTGGCAGTTTTATGCAGTCAGATAGGCCATGATCCTACCTGTGGGTCAGACAGTCGGGAAAGGTCAGGGTACAGGTAGAATTTGATCCCCTCAGAAGCACCTGGTAACGTTACTCCACGAATCAGAAGAATCATCAACATGATATAGGGGAAGGTGGCCGTAACATACACAACCTGGAAAGAAAAGCAAACATTAGAAAAATGCTTTCTTCCAACTGCAGAAAACCCCACCGATTTCCACATTCATTTTACTGTTGGTTAAAAACCAAATCCTTTCTAGAAGAAAAGTGCTTTGGATGCCTTTGTTCATGCAGGTGAATTTTATCCTTCAATCTTCCCTTCGAAACTATGTCTTATAGGAAAGGTCAACACATTTTTATAGGGAGATCGGGAAGTTCTCCGAGTATATGATTTGCTCTGCACTTTGGACTCTAGTGTACCTGAACAACCTTACCACCTACTATTTCAAATAGAGATACAGGGGATTTAACTCATAACAGCAAGTAATTAATTGCATTCTATGTATTTTATAGCACCATATGCAAGGATTTCTTACTCACCTAGTAATTACTAAACTGTCATCTCACAAAACAGCTTTGCATGTCTGTGTTTGAGGAATAAACGTTCTATCAAGCCTAAATGTTAATGCCCTGCACATCTATCTCCTTGCGATGTGCTGCAGCACCCTTATCATCCAAAGCACCTACAGGCACACTTTCTGAAGTGCTCAAGCCCAGCAATTTCTGTCTCCTTGTATATGGCCCCACTTATTTTCTTTACAGAAATTGCTCGTTCTGTGCATGGGGAACAACTGAGGTTTTCTGGAAACCTGCAGGAAATCACATCTTTCAAAGAAAAAGTTGAGCAGAATTGATCCCACTTTTTGATCACAAACTGAGAACAGTGTACAGCGATTAAAACTTGGAGATTGAGTAAATTATAAATTCCATGTTACTATAAGTGTTTCCTTTAAATAATAACATAAATTCTCTATCGCCATTTCTACCTGTGCAGAGTAGGTATAAGATGTCCTCGTGAGGGGATATCTTACACATCTGCCTTGCACAAGTCAAAATCACTTAACAAGCTGCAAGAAAGGGGAAAATCCTTCAGTAAAAAATACAACCTGTAGAGCCTTCCAAAAATATACATTTAAAATCCAAATGTTCATTATCACTCTCATACCTATGCAAATGAAAGAGCTACATCAGAAAACACACCCAGGAAAGGATTTTCAAACACATTTTCATTCCTAATGAATTCTGATTTCATGAACTGGAACCTGATTTGCAGGTGGCGCTGAGTATTTAACCCCAAACATGAAATCACCTCGTGTGCTCAGCTGGTACACTCAGAAGTTGAGGAACTTAAAATCACATGGCAGATCTTCAAATATGTCCAGCTGCCCAAGACACACTTAGACACTGCCCTCTCACTTACCTAGGTTTCTAATATAGGTAAGCACCTATTTATCTTTCAGGTGTCTTACCCCTTTTGAAAACACAAATCATGATTTTCCTAAGAAAAGGAAACAACCATTACATTCCCATAGGTCTCAGAAGCTTGAACTGATGAATTCATAGGTCAATAAGCTTCATCCCAGTATTTACATTTATTGTAACTGGCTCTTAGTGGAAATGTAAACTGGTATGACTGGCTGAGTTTAAGTACATCTTGTCTCAAAGAGACTGCTTGCCACATTTCAGTTTCAAATGAGATTAGATCATCAGTTAATGAGAAGTAAAAACAAAACATACAGAATGAATATAGCCCTGCTCTAAACCTTATATTGGGTGGAAAAGATGGAGAAGCCAGCCTCTGTCATTCATGCTTCTGTATTAAATTCTTTGCCAGCTATTTTTACTACTCCTTTTAAATCAATAGCTGCTTTTAATAGAGGCTAGTCAGCAGACATATACATTTGATGACATAGAAGGCATTGCACCTGAAAAGCTGTTACCACATTAAAGAACATTTCATTACACCATGCTTTATTAACGCTACTGGCTTGCAGCCTGCTGGCTCACACGATCCTCTGCTGCCTTGAAATACTTTGCATCAGTAAACAGACTGCAATTTTGTACAGGTAGATTTCTTCCTAGCTTCTTTTGGATGTGTATCTTCATTCAGCTTCACCCAGGAAGAGCTGGAATCACCCCTTTAAGTCAAAGAAAGACCTGACAGAGGTACTCGTGAAGAGGAGTCTGTAATCCTGCAGCAGCTATCTAGGCTTGTAGAGTTATACTTCAGGATTTTCTGTTTGCTTTTCCCATGTCTTCCATGGCTCCCCCCTGCCTGTTATTATCACTGCAGGTACTAAAACCCAACCTCTAGCAGACTTTTTGACCATGAGGGCAGTTGTGCTTTAGAGGAATGAGGACTTGCCTTCCTTTCTGGTTACCATGCAGAAGGAGGATATATAGAGAGTGCAACTGGCTCAGTATTTCTGGCACTAAAAGCTAATGCAGTTGTTCAGAACAGCAATGAAAGAGATAGCAAGGAAGCATGTGTGGGGAAGATACACCCTTCCTGAGCCAGCTGACATTCTTGACAATTCATTGTTGCTAGTGCTCACACAGGTCAGGAGGTTGATAGAACTGCAAGCTTCTCCTGTACTGCAGGAGGTGTGCACAGTGTATTCAGAGTGGGGAGAGTGGTCACCCCTTGCAGGCTGAGCCTACAAGGCTCACTTGTAGGCTTACTATGCTGGGCCACTTCATTTCATTGCTTTCAGTGCATGAGTTGCTCGCTTTATTATGCTTCTCCACAGCTCAGGAGGTGAGGGAAGATGGGGCATTGTAGAAATCAAATGCCATTATTAGTATCATAATCACATCTGTCGGCATTAAAAGTTTCCTGAATTGTTTTCTTTCAACACATCAAACCTCTCTGAATATAAATGTGAACACAACTGTTCCTAATTACACTGCATCCTGTTTTAATTGACTTTAATTGCTTGGTATGTTAATTTGCATTCCAATGCTCAAAATGCTTTTTTTAAACCCTTGTCAGGGCGATGCCAGTGTTTAAGCAGTTGGAAACAAAATACATATTTCTGGCATGCTAGATTTTGCACCAAGTTCTGCTGTTACAATATCATTGAAAGACAAACTTACAGAGATATTTAGACATATAAGTATGTGAAGAGGTATCCAATGGGACATCTTACAGCTCTTAAGCATACTTAGGTGCTTAGCTGAAAGGACATGAAGACCAAGGACTGAGAACAGATAGGACATTGACTGCCATAAGCTCTAAGTACTGAAGTATTCAAAGTTAAGACCAAGTACTGGAACTTTAAATAGAAAAATCTTAAGAGACTTACCAAGGTGAGTTATAAAGATATTTAAGAATCTATGCAATGGTTTCAGAGTAAGGCACCATAAAGGTGTTGAGAACTGAAGTAGCTGCCAGTTTGCGCCTTTTCGTATTTCACTATATTTAAAGCACAAATACGGTGCATAGGTCAAAGTTGGCTACTGGGACTGTTGAAATTCTTGTCCTAAAGGAAAGGGCTATTTTCTGAACATTCTGACCAGCTCATGCTGCAGAGGTTCAAGTGAAGGTGACCTGGCTTGTGAGAAAATGTAGGAGAAATACATGATAAATCTGTTGAGAATAAGGAAGAAGCCCTGCATGTGATAAGCTGAGCCACAAACCCACAGAGTTCTCCAACTACAGCTGCTACAGACCCCACCAGCCTGATGTTCAAACACTGCCTCACAGCAGCTCTGTAATTGGCTCTTGCTGAGAACAAAACAGAACTTCAGTGAGCAAAACTTTCCGCAAGCTGGGATGTTCAAGCTTGTTTGCACTCTAATCAACCAACTGCACTTTCTGAAGTGTTTAATTTCACTTGATCCTTCAGAAAATGACTGGCTTGGTAATCCCCTCCCCATAAAGTCTTCTATTGCCCCAGATGAGTTTTAGAAGAGTTATATGGAAAACAAAGCTTGAACCCCTGCTCTGCCTATCATTACCTTGCATTTAATGTTCCTAGCCTAAGTGCTTGGCATTTAGGCTATTTATGCAGTTGATACTGTGTCCACAGAGATTAGACTGACAGCACCAACATCTTTCTTTCAGGGGAGACGGCTGAGCAGACTTCAGCTGCCTGTGACATACAAGGTTTGTCTACACAGGACAAAGAAAAGCAAATTTTGCCTACACTGCAGTGTAGAGAATCACCTTGGGAACCACAATATCACTGCTTGAGCGATGTGACAGGGAAAAGAGTCATTTTTATCCTCCTTTACAGTGTTGCTGCAGAAGGGCATGCTAGTACAACTATGGAAATCCAGTTATCTTACCACTTTGGCAGCTCTGGTGGTGTTGTAGAGACATCCAGGTATTGACAATTTGGGCATCATTTCCATCAAGATTTAAAGAAAATATAAGGAAAAGTTCTCCATGCCACAACTAACCCTGGCATCCTGACTTCATTAATCATTTCCCAGCTTCACAAATCCTAACTCCCTAGATGTTAACAGCAAATGATAACACAATAAAAGATTTGCTTTTTCAACTACCATGGTAGAATGTGAAATTTTTCTATACAGCATTGGTTGAAAAAGTCTTTTGCTGATTTGGCACTGCAGCATCTACAGATACACAAATGACAACAGAAAAGAGACGTTTTGAACATCGATTGGATTTACTAGAAAAAACTGTATGGAACAGTGTAAAGCAATGACAGATGAATCAGAAAAGGATGTCTGGGGGGTAATTCTGAATCTGTCGACATTTTAAACTTAAATTTCATGTGCAGAAAAAGAAATCAAACCAAAACCCCATCAGAATCCCAGATGAGTTGATTTCTATGATATGTGATGGCATGAGAGAGATAGAATCATAGAATCAACTAGGCAGGAAAAGACCTTTAAGACCATCGAGCCCAATTGTTACCTCAGGAATCTCAATCCCACCACTAAACCATGCCCCTAAGCGCAAACTGATCTCCCCTAAGGGCAAACTGATCTCCCCTCACTGCTGCCCCTCATGATCTCCAGACACAGCCACCCCCCCAGTGGCCCACACTGTATAGTTGCCACCACTACCCCTCATGGCCACCCTTCATCTCCCCTCAAGATACCCCCTCTTGGCTGCCCTTCATAGCCCATGGCTGCCCCTACTCTCCTCTCATGATCTCCCCTCACCCCTCATGGCAGCCCCTCTCCCACTCTCACTAACCAATGTCCCTGCTATGCCCCAGCACTGTCTAGAACCATCAAAAAGGCTGATTTTTCTCTTTTCTCTGTGTGTTTTATAATTTTTATCCAGCACCATCTTCAGTTTACCTCATCTGTTTATCCACAGGAGAAAATTTGCTCCAAAATCATCTTGTGAGCCACCTTAACAGAGTGCTCACAAACTGCAGCTGCTCTTCTAAGCTACTAATGAATCACTTGTGAGTGCAGAGAGTTTCACCTGAATAGAGAGAAGTTCAAAAACCAACAGGCAAGAAAATTCAATGAGATTTGAGAGGTAAGAAATAAGAATCAAAGAGAAAGACTTCACTGGGCATGGAAGATGAGCTAGAAAATGGGGGGGGGGAGAGGATGCTTAATGAAGGTATGCAGGAACCTTGTTAAATGCACAGTGATCAGAGGAAGCAGGAGATTCTACATAACACAGTAATAGAAAGGAATAAACTCTTCTAATATAACATCCCACTGAAGTCATTGGCTGGGACACAGGAAAACCTCTATCAAGCAGAGCTATGCAAGTCTTTATTTTTATCCTCTTGGTAGTGAATGCAATGAATAAATAAGTAAATGATAGTCTGAGTCAAGCTGAAACAGTTTTCTCTATAATGAAATGAAAACTCCAATATTCATGTCAAGTCAATATGAACAAATTACATTCTATTCTGGTTTGGTTTGGCATTCTTTTTACTGTATGGGTGGAAGGGAGATCTCTTTCAAATGAAAAATGCTTTAACAAGCCAAAGTCATTACTTAAAAGCTTCATTTCAATATTGAAAAATGGGTGAAAAATGTGTTTTTCCTTTTCTTTTAGCAAGTCCTATTCTTTGTATTGGGTGAGATTTTATCAACTCTGCAGCACTTATCAAATTCCATTTCAGTAACATATTCCGTGTTTCTATAACAGCCTACTTGTTGTCAAAAGTTCCAAAAGGAGGGTAGGGGAAATGCAATGGAGGCTTTGATTCAGTGCTGAGGACCATGGTACCCTAACAGCCTCCATAAGGCCAATCCAGAATACAGCTAAAAGTAGAAAGCAATGAGGTTCCACAGCAGACAACATAAATGCACTGCAGCAGCTCATGTCCCTGGCTGAAGTGAGCCCACAATTCACTTGGATGATGAGCTGTTTCTCCACATAAATATTCCTTAAGCAGCATCAAGTTTTCTAAAGATGGGTTATTTGGAATGATTTCCCAGCTAATTACCACAGCTGGCTTTTTTTCCAGACTGCCCAGGCCCATTAAGTCTTAGAGCAGTCATTTCTGCTATAATCGCTCAAGTTTGTTGGTTGTTTTGATGGCACGTCCAAGCCTCACGTTTAATCAATAAAATGTACAGCCGAGATCAAATGCTTAGCTGGATTTCCATGTATTTGGGTAAAAATGCCCTGATTTAACAGATACTGCTGCTCCAAAATATTCATTTGTTAAATTACCATGAGAAACCAAACAGAAATTCTCCTAAATACAGCCCGAAAGATTTCAAGACCTGTATCTTGGAATGTAATTGTATCTACACTGCAGAACGGTGCACTTCAAACTACACCCGCAGCAACACTCCAGTTCCCTGGTTATTCCCTACTTCTCACCTCTGTGTTTGAGTACAATGAGAGGTTGCAAATTTTCCCACATCTCCTTCACAACAACGCCTTACTATATGAATAGAAGGGAGTTGCAGTGATGCTGCAGAGACTTCCCGATCCATCCGACAGGAAAACACAGACCAAAAAGTTTATTCTTGGAACAGAAGTTTCCCTCTAGACAGACATAATCAGTAAAGTCCAATCACAGGGACCAGAACACACAGAAATGCCTATATAACGTGTAGAAACAGTTAATTTTATTACATTATGGAAGTACATTCTGTGAGCTGCATTTAAGCACTAAAGAATAAAAAGTGCAGATAACCAGATTCTTTCTTGAACTCACCATATGCATGCACAGCTTAATAATGACCTAATCACTTACAAAAAATGAGCCAACAGCTCTAAAAAAGTGGGACTGACCCTAACAGATGGCTTGGATCCTGAAAGTACATCTTTAAAGTACAGTTCTATGTATTTTGAGACTCCATTCCGGTCTGAACAGACCTTGGTCAAAGCCATTGTAAAATTTGGTTCAGTGTATTGTGAGAAGAGACTCAGTCTAGATTGAGGCTCATAGAAAAGGATTTGCATGGTTCCCCTAAGTTTACACAGACCTACAGTAGGTTTTGGAGACTTTGCAGGAAGATTCACTGGTAAATCTACACAGTGCTGACCTTGCTGGCCTGCACCGGGACACAGCCTGAACTAGAGAACTGAGAGACAGTCATGCTGTTTCACCAATGCCACTACCTCTTTTCACTTCGATTAAGAGCCAAAGGAGCAGAGCAGGAAGACTTACTTCCTAGATGAATACCTATAGTAAATACAACTCAGAGAAATGTCAGGAACTCAGTGCAATGACTTGCATCATCCCAGTGCTGCTGCTCCTCAGTATCCAAAATAACAGTGTCCAAACTCAGCATTCACCCTACACTTACCAACAGCCTGATTGTCTTCAAAATACTATAAAAATAGTAAAGGACATAACAGTACTAAACACCAACATGCCTAGAGTATGCTACCCATTTGTCACATTGCTAATGTATAGTTAATATGCTGTCAATGCAAAAATCCTAACAGTTGTAAAAGGATGAGCACTACTATTTGGCAAGGAGAAACAGTTCTACCAATGTAAACACAAAAGAAGCAGTCCAATGACAAAAGCAGGGTTCTTGCCACTAGTAACTATGGAGTATGGCAGTGGTGGGTGTTTGGGGTGATTTTATTTACCCTGAAGAGGCTATTGGCTTGAATTCATTATTTTTTCTTCACCATAAAGGAGCCAGCCTCAAACCAGAAGGCCAAATGAAATACTGGTATCCTATAACCATGAATATCGAAAAGAATCAGGGTAATGTATTGTTTTGGTTCCTATTCAATGCACACATAAGAAGATCTGTTCTGTGATTGTGGTCAGGGAGAGGAGGGATGACAGTGAGGAAGCAAACTTCAGTGTCTTGCCTAAGCTCATTACTGCAAGCAAAGTGTTTATGTAGAGCTCCCATCAAATAGGGAATTTGCAGAGCCACAAATATCTCTAAATCAAAGACTGCTATTTAATCAAGTAAAAGTCAACTTTAGAAATCAATCAGGAAGAATTTTAAATATAAATTAGGACTAATTAATCAACTGAGGGTTTGGTTGGTTTTTTGGTTTTGGTGTTTATCTTTTTCATTTGAAAAGGTCTTTAAAAAGTTCAAGGTTTTCTAAATTAAAGCTGTTATTTTTCAGAACCTTCCAGGGTTTTCAAACTTCTGCATGCCATCTAGTTTGCCTTTAGACACAACAAGCCAGATAATACGATTAGTTATATGCAGAGAAACCAGAATCTTACTTAAAAACCTTTAATATGGGGTGACTGTACAGTCCCATTCCTATGAAAATAATTTAGAGCAGTTCAGAATGATCCCATACTGAATTTCCAGTTTTGTTACTGAGTTTAGTCAGGCAGAAATAGAGGACGGATAAGGCACTAAATGAATTTGATTTCTTAGCTACTCTAAACATGCCTTTCAGCCTCACTGAAGGCACCAGCCATTGGGGACTGACATGCTCTAAAAATGCTTAACCTGTAAAGCACATAAAGATGCCCAGGTCAGAACAGGACAGCAAATCATTTTTCCTGTCACACAAAAATTTGTGAGACCTTAATTCCGCACAGGAATGGACTCAAAATTTTTGGCCAACTCATTCCTCTGATCTAGTGAACAGTAATTGTCTGGTTTGTCCTCTGATTTATGATGAACATCTACCTGAGTTTTCAAGAAGAGCGTTGTCCTAATGTAATTACTAGGTGTTCTGAATCACAGACTGGGTTGGGTGGGAAGGGACCTTAAAGCTCATGTAGTTCCAACCCCCTGCCATGGGCAAGAACACCTTCCACTGGTCATGTCATCCAAGGCCCTGTTGAGCCTGGGCTTGAACCTTGCCAGGGATGGAGCATTCACAACTTCCTTGGGCAATTAAGGACTAGTTTCAGTGAATCGACATTTTCCAGTGAAACAGAGTTCTAACAGAACAATTCTTATCTCCAGCTTAGACTGCTGCTTGTCCTGCTTGAGTTTTCTCACCTGTCTTTAAAAAAACAAGCCAACACCATACACACCACTGCTCCCAAATGAAAACCATCACTAAGTTAAAAAAAGGGCAACATACAGTCACAAATGCACCTCTTTTTGCTATGTAGGCTATCAAGCTTCCAAGCACGCAAGCAGATACATTAGTGGCCATCTCTAAGTGATTTATCAGTCAACTTTTCAGTTTTCTGAAAGTACTGTAGCATTATAGAATCTTTTGCAACAGATGGGAGGAAAAAAGTGATTTGCAAGCAAGGAAAAGGACACCCCACTGGCACTCATACCTCCTCTTTCTTCTGATAACTTTTGTTATCATGAACCTGTCCTGTGTATTATACTTGCAGATGACCTTTAAAGGTGACCAAAAAATCCCACTCTATGATTCTGTTGGGAGGTTCTGGACATTTCCAGGATAATAAAAAAACTTGTAATTTATTACTGAAAACTGTAAAATATTACTGAAAAAGGTGTGTGTTTGTCTACAGGCAATTTTCTATCATCCACTGAGGAACTTAAGCCCTCATCACCATGGTGACAGCTGAGCGATGTATTCACCATAAAGCATTTGCATTACTACTCATGTATTAAGTATAATAATTACAACAGGAAAACAACAAATAGACATAACACCTCAACTAATAAGTATCCTTATCATTCAGACCCTAATTCTCCACATTTTCATTCCCTGTGACTACTGCATTTATTATAATGCTGTTAGTCAGATCTTTATTTTACTTGAAGGCTTATTGCACTGTAACTTCCCTACTAAGCAGCCTCTAAATCTAGCCCCTAAATCACCTCTAGACTGACTTGTAGGACACTGATCTGACAGCCTGCTGCAATTTAGCTGTGGTTTCGAGCCGAGTGTCAAATTGAGAAGAAGAGGTGACATGAAGCACAGGAAAAAATGAGAGGAATCACATGATAAAGGCATTGGGCTGGAAGACAGTGTGACAGAGTATGGTACTGCTAGACTTATTTTTGTGTCTTAGACGAATGCTTTGATCTCTCTACTCCCCCTTCATCCCTTGAGTTCAATGGAGATCTCTGACTGCCTGCTATGCGGGTGTAAAGGCAAACTCTTTGGGGAATCGAAGCGTCTTGCTGTGTTCATCCAAGCCTTGGTACACTGAGATTCCAAACTCAGAAAGGCACTCCAGGAACAAGTGACATAAAAGGTAAACCACAGAAATACTTCCTGACCTGGACTATGGCTAGTTATTTCAGGTAGCAGGGAACACAACTTACACCCACAGGAAAAAAATAAGCTTTTATTACCGTTAAATCTCTGTGTCAAACTGATGCAGCAGTGCCTTACACTCCCAACATGACACAATCAACCTTATACAGGTTGTTTTGAGGCTTCTTCTTTTCTCTTTTAACCACACAATCTTTTCAATTGTCCAACAGCAGAAGTGAATAGCAGGAGCAGCAGCCAACTCGCTTCTCAGGGTTGTGTTTTAGGTACCAGCACAGCATCAGCAGCTGCCTGAAGCCACTTCTGTTGCTCATATGGCAATTGATTTCACTAAGCTTTCCCATCTTAAGTCTGAGAGTCTGAGTTTGGGTTCAATCTGTGTCAATTGACACTAGTGTGGGATACAGAATTAAAGTTTGCAAATCTCACAAGAACAGCCTTGTAAACAAAACTTGTACTTCACAGACATCTTTGCATTCTAGATAAAGCCAAACATTTGCTCTATACTGACTACAGAAACTAAGGAGACTGTCCACTGGCAGGGATTTGCTGTAATACTAACCTTTGTGGACGGATACCTATAATTTGCTTTGTATATTGCAAAGAATGAGCCAGTCTAGAAGCTATGTAGATTAGCACTATCTGAGGACAAACTATCTGTGTGAGAACAGGGGCTTATGCCTGCTCTATTGCAGTTGAAGAGATAGGAAACCAAAGCATCATTAACACAGTCATTGTCACAAATGGATACCAGCTTTCACGGTTCTGTACTTGAGTTGAGGGACCAAGGAGATACTTCGTATGCTCTTGCTGAAGAAAAGGTGCCAGTAATATTCCAAATACATAAACTAAAATCAAACAAAACCAATATCCACAGTGATTATTGTGTACACATAAAGAGATAAAGACATGGGTGACCACACAACCATTTTTGTAACAAAGCCACGACAGTTATAAATCACAGGCACAAGAAGTGCATCATACACTTAGAGGAATAATGTTTTCCTCCTGACACATATGCATCAACAGTGATCACAGTAAAAAGAACAACTCATACTTTGGCTGCTAGTTTATGTTCTTCTGTATGGCATTTATGTTTTTGGGGTAGGGGATAAGACAACTGGTAAGGAAGGGCAATTCCTGTGAAAGGAGAAATGAAACATGAAGAGGTCATCTAGGAACAACTGAAACTATTGCATTGCTGAAGTAGTTTTTCATTGGGTCAGCCTACTTGTTTTTCATAATGGGCTAAAAGTGTTTGGTAAACTCAATGGAAAAAAATAAACCTGTATGTGGTAGCTTTAGGCAATCAATGTATTTTTCCTATAGAGGTGTCTCAATGTTGAGCTGTGCCTTTAGGCACACAGCATGCCTTCAATTTTCTAGCAAATTTCACTGTATTACTGCTGCAAATATCACAGTAGGCTTCCACTGCCCTCCCTATACGTTCAGTTGACAGATCAGGTGAGTTCTCAGCCCAAAACTTCTTTCATCTGCTGTGCCTGAGTTGTGTTTCAGTGCATTGAAACATACTTTTGACTTGCTTGGGCTGTGGACCAGGGCTTAGATCCAGTCTAAGTAAGTATCCATACAGAAGTGGACCACTCCTGTTAAGATGAGGCTGGGAAGGAATGAACTCATGAAGGCAGGAGTCTACTATTCGGTACTTCCCTCAGATGCCAAACAGAAGTTTAGGAAAACCACTGAGAGGCACAAAAAACTCCTCTTTTTTCTTAAAAAAGAAATCTGAGGTGTCCTTAACATGCTCAGTGTATAGGAGAGAGGAAAAATATTGCAGTGGCTGTTTTAAAACCTCACACAGAGGAGGTGGAGAGCAGGAACTCTGCATGCATCTCATGAATGTTCTACTTTCCCCCTTTGAATACAGAGATCAGTCTTGGACAGAGTGTTAAAGCCTTGCCATGAAGGGCTATTCTTTGCTGTTACTTCAGGGTAAAACAAAAGACACTTCAGGAGATACAATCATTGCTGCCTATTTCCTTTTCCTGGGCTCCTACAATGGGCCCCAGTTCTTTTTTTGTTTGTTTCCTTCCACACATCTTTCTCTTATTTTTTTCTTCTGTCCTTTTACTCTTTCTTTCTGCCTCATTGAATCCATTTAAGGCCTTTATATAGTCTGCTATTGAGGAATAAATTTTTTGGGGGACTAGTGACTGAGTCTTAACTGCTGGCAAGTGAGGCTTAACTCCTGATGGGAGGGCAGAGAAAATAATGAGTAGAAAGTATGAAAAGTCCATCTCTGAATTTGGGGTCCCTGAGCACAGTGGATACCTTGCAGTGCCTTGCTGGTAATCAGCTCACAGAAAAGGAACAGCCTAATCCTAGCCATTTTTCCACCTCTTTCATGCATTAGTCTTGATACACTGTGCTATCTTTCTGCTCATGTTTCCATCCAGATCAATATACTCTTTTCGAATATTTTCCTTGGTTTAGGTACACATGCCAGTCTTTTGTGCACAACTGTGGGTTAGAAGACACTCTGACACCAACAAGGATGTACTGCTATGAGAGATGTAAAACTGGGCCCGCTCTCAATCACTACAAAATTATCCACAGTCAGAAATATAAAGTGTGTTCAGGTCTGCAAACAGTGTGATAAACTATTTCAAAGACACTAAAGCTAGACTCAAATGAATGCACTGCAGTTTACCCCAGAACTAGAACAGACCGGCAAGAAAACTGAAAAACCTTCTGGTCTGGGATGACAAACCAGGTTTTATAGAGGTGTGCAGTGCAAGAGAAGCAAGGGAGCTGCAGAGGGGCCAAGCAGAAACCCATATGAGGACAGAGGAAGAAAACAAACCCATGGCCCTATTGAGCTTAAGGAAAGAGGTCCGTGTAAAAACAGGCCAGATTAAAGAGGAATACACAAGCTGATAGAGAGGCTGTTGGCCCTCCCTGCCCTTCCTGTGGTGGGAAGTTCTGTAAAGTCAGGCTTTTGCCTTGGGGATCCATTCTATCAGTGATGGCCTTGGCAGATATATTGCAAAATCTGAGACTTGGAACGAAGGGGAAAAGCCTTCAAATCTTGAAGTTCTGAGTCACTGCTACATAAAATGAAAACATCTCAACTACCTGAGAACCTGATAAATCATTCACAGAATAAAGAATGAGCTGGGGGGGATAGGGGAGGTATTTGAAAGTAATTTATTATTAATGTGCCTTCTATTGTTTCCAGCCTGGATAATGAAGTTATCTGGGGGATGAACAAGGAAACATCCATAAATCATCCATCATGCAGGTGGAGAAGGAAGCAAGCCTATGAAAAGAGAGGGAAGGGGAGAACACGGAAAGTTCAACAGTGAGAGATGACACTGCACTCAGGCAGCCAGAGGCTGAGAGCTTCCATGTTCCATTTTAAACTGTTCGTACAGATTCTGGGGTTTTCCTCAAAGAAAAGTGAAAAATAAAGGGTAACCAATACTGAAACACATTTACAGCCTTATTTTATTCTTTGTTTTCTAGCAAGGAATGCATAGCAAGGAATTTGATTTGTTGGAATAAATTCTCATCAGCTCAGATGTCTATTCTGTACTTGAACTATGCAGGCCTATTAGAATTGCAACGTGGGCCAGGTCTTCAGCAGCAATATAAAGTGAGAAAAACATGGCTTTACACCTTCAGTTCAACCCTGCTAACACAGGGATGCTAATTAAATATATTGTAGTACATTTCATTGGCCATTTTATTTCTTCATTTTGAATGGCCTTATAGTTTTCAGTGATTGTCTCCTGCCCATCACATTCACAGATTAACAATAATGCCAAAACTACTTACCAAGCCACTTTTCTAATACTGATAATAGCCTTATACCAAGATGCCCCAGTCAAACAGGCTGCTTTCTCCTCTCTCTGGTCTTTTAACACACAGAATTAATATAGACTTCCGTACAATTTCTTGACACTTCAATGGCCTCTCATTGCTCTCAGCTCAGCAAATAGAACTGGTCAGTGGAACTAATTCAGAAGTAAGGAACTGCAGCATTGCAAGGGACAACAGCCATCCAGTTACAAAGTGAATTTCACAAAGTCCAGCTTATGACCCTTATATTGCTCACAGCTCTAAAATGCACTTAGCAGCATTTACATGACTCTTATAGAATCATAGGATCATAGAATAGTTAGGGTTGGAGAGCTGAAGTCTTACATATAAAGCTTAAGTAAAACACTCAAACCAGAAAAAACCTGGGAGTCCATATGGAATCGAACCATGCTTACCAAACATAACATGTAGAATTACAAAAGCTGCTATCAGAACCCTTAAGCAGAAAAGAACTATGGAGAACATTACAGGTTACAACCCTGTACACATGCACAGGAAAAATAAAACATTGAGTAACATAAGAGCAAAATAACAAGTTGCGCCATTACTTACACTAATTCAACCCAATATCCTGCTTACTTGTGGTAGGCAAAACAGTACGGCTGCTCCTTTCCAGAAAATGAAGTTCTCCACTTTACTAAGGGGTTTATAACTTTTCACTCATAGCATGGTAGAAAAGAAAATATTTGAATAAATAATGAACAAGTAAATAAACCAAGAAAAATAGGAATCCAAGTGCCTCATACTTTGATATTTCTACCTAATAACTACATCACAAAGACAGCTTGCAAGGTAATTCCTAATGGTTTACAATGAGGAGCTGCAAATTATTTTCTCAACCCAACAGTATCCTTTTTAGAGATGCAATAGATGGTATAAGGCTAACCAATGACAAATTATGAGTAAAGTCATAAATGTTTCATGAGGAGCTACTGTGTAATCATTAATCTATTATTTTCTGACTTGCAGGACTATTTAATCAAGCATCTTTGGCAATTCATGTTTATGTAGAGAGGGTAGCTATATCAGTACTTTTTCTTGTGTAACACTTCAACAGATGTGAGCACAGCAATACTTTTCAGCAATGCTTTCTGTGCTATGGTTAACACAGTACCTAGGGAGTGAAAAGGGGTAGCAAGTGATAAACAGAACCATATTAATGTTTTCTAGCATGTTTTCAAGCCAAAAGTTGTTGAGACAGCATGTAAAACATTTTTGAAGTTGATTATGGTCTGAAAAGCCAAGCAAACTTGGTTTAGAGCAACATCCACAGGCTTTTACAGGAGACACAGACCCTTAGCTCTGGGTCCACTCGATTGTTTTGTAGACACTTGATACATATGAGAAGTTGATATTCTCTGCATGCTCCTGTACCAAGTCATGACAACACTCCTGGCAAAGAACTGTCGTGGTTTAAGCCCAGCCGTATATCAGCCACAGAGTTCATTAGCAACACACACCCCCCCCCTCACTCCTGGAGGGATGGGGAGGAGAATAGAAAGAATGTAACTTCCATGGGCTGAGAAAAGAACAGTCCAGTAACTAAGGTATAACACAAACCACTGCTGATACCACCAATAATAATAATGACAAGGCAAATACAAAGGAAGAAAATACAACCACTCACCACCCGCTGACCGATACCCAGCCCAACCAGGCAGTGAACCCACACTTCTGGGTCCCTGTGCCAGTTTATATACTGGGCATGATGTGCTGTGGTATGTAATACTCCTTTGGCTAGCTTGGTTCAGGTGTTCTGTCTCTGCTTCTTCCTGCCTCCCTCTCCTCTCTGGCAGAGCATGAGACTCAGAAAGTCCTTGGCCAGAGTAAACACTACAGAGCAGCAACTAAAAACATCAGTGTCATCACTGCTGTTCCCAGGCTGAAAGTCAAAAACACAGCACTGCACCAGCTGCTAAGAAGGAGAAAAATGACTGCTGCTGCTGAACCCAGGACACCTTGCTTTTCGTTACTGTCTGCTTCTATTGGTCTCTCCTGTTATAGCTTTAAGGCAAATCAAGTGAAGAGACAGCATAAAGTTAATACAGTAAGAATAGGGTGATGTTGGACTTGAGGGATCTCAACACAGAGTGGGAGGACATCAAAAGATTCAGAAATCAGAATCAGATGGAAAAATATTCAGTGATTGCTGAATATTTAGTGCATACTAAAGCCTATCTCTGTGATACATAAATTAGTCCCACAAAATTTTGATGAACAGACTCTTATATGAGATTTGTCCATCTTTTAGATGATCCTGAAACAAAGTGAGAAGGATTTCTCATCACGTAATGGCCAGCACTAATGAAGAAGTACAAAACATTGTGGAAGAACTATTTGGGGTTTGGCTCTGGCAAATTAAGTTAGAGAAAAAAGTTAGCCAGTTCAGGCAGCCCGGAACCTCTGCAGTAGACACTGCAGAGTAACCCAAGAAGTCTTTGTGATACTAATAAGAACTTTTCCAAATGACCCAAAACCACATGAGTCTTGGTCTTAGTGATCATCGAAGGAGTGCAGTATTCTAATACTAAATAACACAAAAATCCTGAAGGTACACAACCATATTCTTTTAACACCTGATAACTAGAAAATGCTGACTCTGTTGAGTCATAAAATGACAAAACTTGACCTACAACCCCCTCCAACCTGTACAGTTTAATGATTATGTAAATCCACAAACCTGACAAGGTTCCAAACTAACAATATTGGCACAAGACAGAGATGTGTTAAGGCATTCAAAAGTAAGCAAGATGCTTGAAAAGGAATGGACTGAACAAGACAGAGACTACTGTAATGCCTTTATGTAACTCTTGAAGTCTACCAGTCTCCTCACTTCAAAAGGAATTGAGCAGAAGTTGCTACAAGTGAGGAGTCACTATGAGCTCAGAGAAGGGATAAGTAACTGAAATGACTCCCATACTCCAATAAAAAAAAACAAGAAAAAGGAAAACATTAGGATTACTTCCTGTACTAATTTAAGAAAAACAGATTAGGAACTTTGGGTGTCTCTTTCCCAAACTTGAAAGCAGAAGGACATTTAGTCAAATTAGTAAGTGGACAGCCAAGATCCAAAAAGACCCTGTTTCCCTGGTACCTGAAGATTTCATGCATGACACAGAAAGATCAAAAGACTCAGCAGCCATGTAGGTATATACATTATAGAAACAATTATTGTAATTAGCAATCAAAAATAGTGCTGAAAAGTAAGATAAGCTCCAACATTGAGAGTCTGGAATGGTGATTTAAGCGTGTAGAAAATTCTTTCGACTTTTCAGTCTTTTACATAATCCTTACCTCATCTGTGGAAGCATTCGATGCTAGCTACTGAAAATACTTCTGCATAAGGTGGATATCAGAAATCATCAAGCTCAGCAAGTTACAATACGCAGATAACATTATGATAGCATTACTTAGTCATATCTTTCCTGCTTTTGGTTTTGAATTCCTCATTCAATGATCCTGCATTTGGTATATATGCTACATTTGAAATGTGGAAACTAAGATACAAATAACTTCAGATCTAAGATTGAATAATTAATGGCAAGAAGCTGGCACAAATGTGTTTCTCCTGAAAGCCACCAAAACCACCTGAAAGTCTTGGAATGGAAAACTGTTTTGTGAGAAAGTGATTACTTTCAAGAACAGTAACAGGAAAGTTTGAAGCATCTCCTTAACAGTTTCACAAGCACTTCATTTGGAGTTAAACTTTATGCTGGATTAAATGCATTTAATAACTTAAAATATTAAATATTCATAATATGAGTTCTGTGGTAGTGCTACTTGGAGAATGATAGGTTTATTTGATGACGGGGTTTTTTTCCATCATGCATTAGGATGCAGAGTAAAAAGAGGAAAACAGTAAACCAAGCTCTTGAATATTTCACAGAACACAGCTGTGTGAAGATGTTAAGTCTCTCCCACCCCTTCTCCATTTTGCCTCTTTCTGTTTCCCCCCTCCTCTTTCCCTCTAGCTATTCAGACATCTTCCTCTGAAAATGTTTCCATTTTCAATGTTCCCATCACCATTCTAAGGTGATAAATACACTTTGAATAAATGTGTTCTTTCATTGAAATTATTTAATCCAGTTAAAGTGCATAACAAATTTAGCAGGCTACCTAAGCATACTTTTAATACTATGATAAAAATCTCAACATTGATTTTAGGTGTTTCCTGGAAAAGTGCATATAATAAATTCAAACTAGTGTGAAGGGCTACAATTGCACTGAGCTTAAATATGAACCTTCTAAGTGCCAGTAAATCAGAATTGGAAAGTCCAGCCCAAAACACTGCTCTGTCATCTGTATTTCAGAGCATTTTATTCCTTTGTAGCATCCAGCATGGCTGGCTGGTACAGCTTTGGTTAGCTGGTCAGGAAAGGCAGTGAGATAGCACAGTGGCTTTGGCTGTAAGAAGTAGTAAGTGTAAGAATATTAAAATTCTTAAATTCATCTAAACAGTGAACTTATATCCAGGAAAAAAAAAAAAAACAAAAAACAATAATTAGCACTGGAAAGCAATTGTAATGTCACATATTCAGCCAGTAAAAAGGCTTTTCTTACTAATTCCAGAAACAGAACTGGAAGAAGAAATTATCAGTATTGGCTAAGAAAGATCCTTACAACATGTGAATGCTCCATTGTTGGCGGTGTTCAAGGCCATATTGGACAGAGCCTTGGGTGACATCGTTTAGTGGGAGGTGTCCCTGCCCCTGACAGGGGAGTGAAGCTAGATGATCTTAAGGTCCTTTCCAACCCTAACTATTCTATGATTCTATGTTTCCTGAGAAGCAGTGGAGCCAGAACTCCTGCCCATTGTACACCACTCTACACAGCGTATATATAATCTACTTCATACTGACCCTGATCCAATTTTTTCAAGCAACCTATTAAGCTGAATATTGGGTATTAATTCCATTCTCTGTGCACTTCTGTTGCACAACCACAGTTATTTCTGCTTAATTGAAAAACTTATCATCCCGTTTCAAAGGGGCAAAGCAAGTATCTCTCCCTCAGGCTGATTCACCGAACCTCATCAGAAAGGTGGCTATCAAAATCACACTAAAATGAAATAAAATCAGATTTATTCCACCCAGCAGTAAGCTGAGGTTTTATCTAAGACACCAGGAAAAACAGACAAGAAGGAGTCAAACAGCACAGCTTCAGTTTAATGACTTCCAAAATGCAAAAGCTGTTTCTGGGGAAATGGTATAAGCTGAAGGAATCTCATGCAACTGTATGTAGAGAACAATAAAAAGCTGAATGTAAACCACAGAAACGTAAAATATACCCTTCCCACAATCACCAGCCCCTCTTCCCATCAGCAATTGATTTCTACCAAGGCTTTTTTTCTGGAGTACAGGGCAGTTTTGCACAACTCTGCACGCACGCAGAGATGTGCATTCACAGTACATGGTTTTTCCTCCACCCTTGGGTCAGATTATACTATGGTAGAATAACTCTCCATCTTCAGACATTCGTTCTGATGGAAAAAAAAAATCAGTTTTGCTCAGTTTCATTTCTTCACTGCCAGCTGTAGCTCCTCAGAAAACTCCAAACCACTTTTGTACCTCCCTGGAGTGCATGCTTCAAAGGCATATGGACATTTATCTTGTCATTCCCTTATATCACCTTTGCTTTTCTCTGTTTCTCTCTTTAGGGTTGTGGGTTTTTTTCCCCCTTCTTTCCTCTCAACTATTCATGCCTATATATATCCCTAGACAGTCTGTCTCAGTGGCTCTCCTGCAATGACTTGGTGAAAGTAGGACCGCATAAGCGTGTATGTGCTAATACCTAGATGAAAAGCACAGCACCAGATTGACTGACACAGCTGGCAAATACAGACAGAATTCAGCAAATAGTTGCAGCCAGAGTTTTGATAGGAGGAAGGATGCGCGTCATTGAGGGAGCTGAAAAAACTCTGGTATTTTCTAAATTAAAATGAACTCTGTTTCAAACAGTTGATTTCTAAATGTACGCGATTAACCAGAAACAACGAACCCCAACCCTGCTTCTAAACTAAATAATAAATAATTGACAATTAAACACACAATATGTTTCAGCCCACCAGTTTTTTAACTTGTCTTCTTCGGTTCCAGTGTGAGAAACCAGTGCTTTTTTTAGACACAACACCCCTTCAGAACTATGGCTCTTTCTCACTCTCTGCTGAGTTGATCAATCAGATATTCCACCAGAACTACATCTGCTACTACTCCAAGGGCAACCTCTTCATCATCCTGCAACTCACTTAGGCTATGATGCTGTGTCTCTCTCCTGGGCATCCATGGAATGGCATTCACTCAAAGAGTTACAAGAGTATTAAATATTTTTCTTTTTTCCCCCTAATATGTCCATCTTTCTACCTTTTTTTTTTGTCATTATTTCAGCTTTTGCTGTTCTATTTGCATTTTTTGTAGCTTGTTTATGTCTAAATTCTCTCTTCTGTGTGCAATTTATTTGTGGCACTGAGAGTTTCAACTCCTGTCAGTGTGGAAGAAGACTCAGATTTTGGATACCTCACGCGGAGTAATTAACAGAAGGCAATATTGATTTCAGGTTTAAGGACTGGCTAGTAGTGTATAGTCTGTAACATCGACAAAACCAATCTGAAAACAACTAGCCACATCCAACAGAAATAGGGGAAAAAACAAACCATGAAACCCAAAAAGAATGAAATAATGCAAAGTATGACTGATTCTGAATTACCTACTGTTACAATGTATATACCCCAAGTATAGCTGCTTATAGCAACACGATGCATGTGAAATTCTGATTTAAGTAACTAGAAATGACAGCACAGGTATGGAGCATAAGAGTCATAAATACAGCATATGCACAGAATATTAACCTTACCTTTCCAGTGGACTTTGTTCCTTTCCAAATGCAAAAATAGCAGATAGTCCAAGCAGCAAGGAGGCACAGTGCAAGTTCCCAACGCAGATTCCCAATGTGTTCAATCCCATCAGATATAGCAAGCACCCTTCGTCTTCAGGGGGAAGGGAAAGAAAGAAAGATAACAATATTGAAGCAAACCAGCACCACATATAAAACACTGGCCTAAAATCAAATCAGCTTCAACCAAGGAGATTCCTAATTCCTGGCTGTTGAAAATGCACCACAGAATCATAGGAGAGTTAAGGTTGCAAAGGACTGAAGGAAAAAATAGAATATTCTTGGTGGATTTTACACAGACTTCAAACTGAACAGATGTGTAATCCTTCCAGGACAGTGACAGAATATAAAGAGATTTGAGAATAGTTTTTGTATAATGTAAAAGTCAAAGAAAAAAACCTGAAGATGTCTTTGAATTAATAACTGACAAATATAAACCCAAAATAAAACACCTTATCTTAAACTTGTAACATTTAATTTAACGAATTTCCTTTTGTAATAGCGACTATAACTGTAAAACATTTCTGTTCAAAACTGTCAAAGATCACAACTTTTTCCAGGTGGGTTTTCTTTATGAAATGTTAACATTCAAACCTTAAGATTGTAAAAATGAAGGAACAACCTTTTTATGTGAAAACTGCACAGCAAAACCATGTATTTCATTCACTATTTCAAAATAGGGTATTTGAAATCCTAGCAACAGTATGTTTGAGGAGCACCCCTCACAGCTCACAGTCTGGAGCCAAAATATTTACTGACTTAGTGAACAAGATAAGAAGGAGTGAAAAGGGAAAGTTTGGTTGGTTTTGTTTGTTGGGGTTTTAAAGCAAGAATTGGGGAACAGCAAAATCCCACAACTTGCTAGTATTCCTACAGGAAACCTGCAGAGTCAGCCTTCAATGCAGGCTTTCAGATTTCTGGGCTAGTGTTTTATTCATGAGAATGACTTTTAAGAAAGCCTCTGCTATCTGGGAGCTGCATGGTCCTTCGATGCCCTTTAATTTTTCCTTTAAATAAGCGTGGAGGTTAAATGAAATGCAAATTATTTACCAGCCCATAAATAAAACATGGATGTTTCTGGTTGTATGGATGAGGAGGTTAAGAGCAAGAACAAAAATTTATTCCTATAATACTTAATGATTTCATAATTCGCTTGAGCTTCTTCAGTTGCTCTTAAGGCTGAAAGAAGCCCTATAGATAACTGAAGACTATTTTCAGGAATCTCTATTTTCCAGGACAATGAAGTACGATTTAACTGGTACATGATAGCAAAAGCTAATATGGGTTTAAATTCCATGCACAGAGATTTAGAAACACCTCATCATTTTCAAGCAAGGCATTAGTAATTTACTAGTTTTATACACAGAATGATTTATTTCAGTCATTCATGTCTTTTATCAGCTTAACCAAATCTCCCTAGGGACTGGTCATGCCTTAATCCATTTGTGTTTCCATTAACCTATTTGCACATCTGTATGCACACATATACACATTCATGCTAAAGTGCCCAACAATCAAGTTCACATAAACCATCCTGAGCAAAGTTTTTTCTGAAGTGTATATTTCATGCTCTCTTACAAGCACAGGGTCCCTAAACTTACACTGCCCTCTCCCCCTCCAAGACAGTAAAAACGCCAAATTTCACAAGTACTCCGATATAATTAAAAGCTCTATAAAAATAATCACTATTTATAGATACAATTAATGTACACATAGCCACACAGGTAACTAATTACAATAATATATATATATAGGTTAAGAGTTGTTTATTAAGTTTTAAAGTCCAACTTACAATTATACCTATGAAACAATTCTTCCTTTTGTGCTCGATTCAGTCATCAGCTGAAGCGATCAGCTCAGGAAATATAAATTCAAGGCCATGCCTAAAATAAACCACTGCTGGGGAGCAATCGTAAGTGGTTCTTCCTGCTCTGACCAGCAGTAGTTGAAGATGAAGGGAAGTTCCTTCACCTGCCTCTAATAATGAAGTAGGAGGATGGAGACACCATCAGCTGGTGGTATGGTGGGAAAATGCAAAGACCTATCTACCAGTGATTCTTTAAATGGCCATAAAGATGCTGCAGATCCTACCCAGTCTCTCACACATCCCAAGAGCTGCACTTGCTGTTCCTACTGCAGCCCTGGGGTGCAGCTATTTACAACATGTGCTGGAAGTTTACTGCTTAGCTAAGGTAGGACCAAATTTAACAGTTTAAAGAAACAAAATACACACACAAATCCTAAAGCCTTCCTTTGTCTTATTTTCCAGTGAATACAGAGGGAGAAGATCTTTCAGATAAAAAGAAAAAAGAAGTAAAGAGTTGGGAGGGAGGTTAAGTAAACTTTTTGCAATAGAAAGTAATGTGCTTCTATGTAAAATCACTGCGACCTCATCCGCATTTCCTCCTTATCTGGCAGCTAGCTGCATTCTGCAAAGCTTCTGCCATCATCTAGTTAGGGAAAGGAATGATCTGTAAAGAACCTAAAGAACCATCATCAAAAAGCATTCAGAAATGAGGAAAGGTACATTTAATGAAGGAGATATTTTAATCAAGGGGAAGCACACATATTCAGTCTAGAATTGAAAATAACATCACTGAGCTTAATTATACAGACAGGCTGATGAAACCGACACTTAAAATTTAGGTTCTTTAAGCAATTTGACAGATGATATCACATGGAATTTGACGTCCAACCTCTATACAAATTCTCATTCAAAAAGCAAAATAAATCCTTCAATTCTTGACTGACCTTGAATATTAGCGTTACTTGCAAGAGAACAAAGACAAAAAGGTTTATAACATGATTAAAGAGAGTCTAGGGAATAAAAAGCCAATAAGTGTGTACTGACAACAGGCTATGGATAATCATGTTGAAAGACATGCTAGGAGTGTGCCGTTAGAAACCTAATGACAAAGCACAGAACAGGTATTTGCAAAGAGCTATTTTGATTGCTGGTAGTAAAAAGGTTTCCTTTTAACCAAAAAACAGTTTACAAATGGACTAAGAGGCCTCAAACTGTAAATTACTGTCATGAAAAAGAACAAGCTAGTAAGAGTCTTGATGTCCCTCATCTGGACACAAGTGTTTCCATGCAGGACCTGCCAGGCCAACAGCCTTAACCCAACAGTTCAGATTTCTGCTCTGCCAGAATCAGAGGAACAGCTTTGACAAATGAGGCTGCTAATACCAAGGAAACATTGCTGTAGAGTGAACACTGTGACTTTTAATAACCCTATGGAAAGAAAGCAGCATGTAGCCAGCCTGTTGGCAGGTAGCATGACATACAGTCGGCACATCTACACAGTATGTACCAGCACTATGGAAATCACATTATTTTGTTGTGAGACTACACAGATCCAACCTTTCTGCAGTGACACATACATGTATATTACTTATAATTTCCAGTTTATGGCTTCAATTGATTGGATTTTTTTTTTTTAGCAGTATTAGTATATTGACTTAAAGATGCATGCTGGGAAGAGATTGGTCCAAGCTCATTTTAAACTTTACAATCTGCTTAAGTGAGACTAGTAAGACAACAAGGAGCAGCCTAAGGTTTTTTTAACTGTTGTTTTGCTTAGAAAGGTTCTAAATTTTATCTTCAAGTGGCATACTACTTTTTACAATTAATAGTTTTGATTTTAAGATGAAAAAGGAAAAGGAACCAAGAGACCATACAGTCACAAAAATTGAAATGGAATGTTCATGTTTGGGCCACACAAACTGTGAAATGGAAATTTTTTCATTTTGCTTTATTTTCACAGTATAAATAATATAAAAAAATAAAGTTTCTTTTTATTTCAATCAAACCTTTCAGGTTTTTTTCCTGGCTATTTAGAAGTTTACGTACACGTGCATCTAAACATCAGTAGCATTTCTTTTCCCAAATGGGGAGGTGTGAACACACGTAAGTTTGCTGCAGTAACTCCAGTCAATGCTATGGACACATTTGTAAGCTTACTTGGTTATGGGATGCCACAAAGCCGTGCTAATACAGCACTCTGCCTGGGGGAAGTCATACGAGTAGTTACTTGCTTGTAACATGCATACCACAAGTATAGCTGTGCTACTTCTGTACAGGAGCAGTATTTTATCACCTAAGTAGGAACTTCATGACAAAACCTGCTACAGGACAAACCTCTGCAATAGGAATGGCTCCTGGAGCACTGATAAACTGATTTAAGAGAAGCTTGCAACTTCCTCACTTGAGGATTTGTGCACATCTATATGGGTGATGAACTGCATCACACCAGTCACTCATTCGCATGAATGGCACCTGCCCAGTCTCACCGTACCTCTCACTACTCAAGTCCTGCTAACATGCATGGGGCTATAATCACTCCTAGTCTTCCAGATCCATGAATGTGCCGCTTGAGATGTCAACCTTCATTCAGCTGTCTTGCAGTGTGCTTGCAGAACAGTGTGCTGCCGGAAATAAACATGGAAAGCTTTTAATAATTCCACAGTACTGCCAGCACACTGCAAAATGGTGAACATGATGGAAATATATCACCTGATACATTGGCACTCACGGCTTAAAGAGAGCTTGTAAAATTACTTTAGGCTCACACTGTAACCTACATCCCACTTCCAAAGTAACACATTCCAGCTGCCAGTCACTTGAATCATTATGCTATATTTCCCTAACTGTGTAACACCTTCTTAATACATAAATGTTACTTGTCTATATGCCCTGGCTTTGGCTGGGATAGAATTAATGTTGTTCTTAGTAGCTGGGGTAGGGCTGTATCTTGGCTTTAGTCTGAGAATAATGTTGAGCTTAATAACATTAGGGTTAGGCTGCTGCGCGGTACTTAGATGCTGGCTGGGGTTAAAGCATGGTGCTCTCTCATGGTTTGAAAGTTTCAAATACCAAAATACAACCTTGTCTTAAGAACACAATTCTCTGAAGATCTGAGGAGTTTTGAAAGCAAGCAGTTTCTGGAAGCTGTCTGCAGAAAGTCATGGCTCAGTCTGTCCTGACTGCTCTGTGAGAAGCCTCAAATAGCAGACACCTATGTTACTCTTACAAAAATGTTGGCATGATTCTTCTGTAAAGAGTGCTATAGAAAGTAAATGGCAAATTAATGTCCTCAACACAATTATCCCTGTTTCTCCCATTTTAAAAAGACAGCTAATGCCAATCCACTTGAACTGTTAGTACCATAATGAGTATTTAAATATAATGAAGTGTTGTAAATTGGTTTGCATTTTCTTTAAGCAGAACAATGGCTTAAGGTTTCCCTTAGAAAGCAAGCAGCAAGTCCAGAATACATAATTAAACTCAATGTATGCAAGGAATAGATCCAAGGAAGAGAAAGTCTTGCTTAGAAGCTAGCAGTGATTCCCTCAGTAGGCACACTGAAGTTCTCTCTAATACTAGGGCCTTGACAATCCTGCTGAAACCCTCTGGAACAGCAGCAGCAGATGCAGGTTTTGCAAGGAGGTGGCATTCAGCACATGAAATTCCTCTCAGAAAGCTTCAGTTCAGTTTCACTGTACATACCTTTCTATCTGCTCTTTTTCTTCCATTATTCAACTTAAATAAAACCAAAAGGTGAAGCATTTTAAAAATACATGATTCTCTGCACCCAAAAAGTAAGACTGATATATTTAGGGGTCAGAAGATGACAGAGTTGATCACACCCTCTTGCTCAGCAGTTCAGCATCTATCTAAAAGCTGCCATAACCTTGCATAAATCACACAGACAAGAACAAGAGGTAGTGTAGCTTTACTGTGCCTTTATTTTCTCTTTCCACCACAAGCCCCCTACTCTACCCTGGTCTCCTCACTTCTCAGTGAAGAGAAAGACAGAGAAGGAACAAGAGCAGTAAAATCAGCAGTGAAAAAGATACTCTGTTTTGAAATAACAAGCATTTGAAAATGGGAAGTTCTATAGTTTAGCTGGTTTAGTGCATACTTATATTAAAAAATAAAATCTTTTTTCCTCACCTGTATCAAGACTTATTAAAGCTGAGAATCTTTCTGGTAAGTCCCCCAAAATTAAATGAGGAGAAATATCATAACAGTAATTTCTTGTTGGAATGTCTTGAAGCCTTACCACTAGAATCCACTACGCCGGTGCCCTAAATCCTGAGTATACTTACCTTCAAAGATATATTGCAAACTCATCTACCTTGCAGGGTATTTAGGGGAAAGGGTGTTGGGTTCAGGCAGACATTGAATGTTCTCCTGATAAATGAAAGTTCCCAGGAATCATGACACATTTTTAAAAGTTTAAGCAATTAAAACAAAATAAATAAATCAACAACCCTACCAGAAAAAAGTCCAAGAACCCAGAGGCACACTAAAGCTGCCAGTAAAACAGCAAACCAGAGGCAGCTGTACACGACCACTGGAATTCCTACAGAACGTAAGATCTCTGGTCAGCACCAGTCATTTTAATCAGAGTAACTTTGAGTATAGTGAGTTTGCTGCCAACAACTTCAGATTACATGAAACTTTGCTGTAGAAAAGATCTGTGTTGCACCCAGACCTGAAGATACAAATCATTAACTATTTCTGGATCTCATTGAAAACAAGAATCGTTGAGAGACTGAAGTTTTATTGCAGGTATTGAGTTTTGTGGTTGTTTAGGGTTTTTATTGTTGTTGCTGTTGGTTAAGAATATGCAGCAGTTCAGTTTGTTGAACTGACCAATAGCCTGGGAAGGAAGCGAGCAGCCTAGTGGCATTTGAGCATGTTGAACAGAATATGGAGGGGTTAATTTAGAACACAAAGGTTAACTCAATCCAGAATAAGGTTTTTAATTCAGCAGTAGCAAACTATTAATTCCACATAGGATATTTTGCTTGTAAACTGAAAAGTAAATTCAAATCAGAGTGAATTTGTAACATGTCTCATGCCCAAACACAGGCCATGTTTGTAGGTTTCACTACCTCTACTCACACATATATAGCTTGACTAAATGTTATTGAAGGAAGATTTTTACTTTTCTTCCTATACATAGTACAGAAGAAAAATTACAAAAGTTGCAAGAATCTAATGAATGAAAGATAAATTAATGTGGAATAATAGGACATATTCTGAAGAGTGGCATTCTTTATGCTTCAGAAACGCTGTTGTTTGGTCGCAAGAGTATTTACAGCTAGACTGAATAAAATCATGACATTATTGCTACAGTGCAGACTTATTCTTGTTACAGCATACAGTAACAAATGCTTTGAGCCTATTTAAAGTTTACAGTTTGAGTTAAAATATAGGTGTGGATAAAAACAAATAAACATGGGTAGAGCCAGGAAGAGAGAACAGAGCCAAACTTAGCAAGAAACTAGGCAGCAGACAATGACCTTTTGCTACGCACATTCAAGTGACATACTGTTGCTAATGGTTACCTCCACTCTTTCAAGTAACATAATTGCATACATATGCCCTGCAAAACATAAAAAAATAAAATCCCATAAGGATTTAATAATCAAAAAGTACTATATAATTACTGAAAATGTTTTTAATGAGTTTAAGAATGTACTAAAACATGTTTCAACTTGGTAGTTCACTACATTGGAAAGAAAGGGCCCCTCTGTTTTTGGAATTGCTATAAAGAGGCATATGATGAGATAACTGCAACTTCTGGCTACTCACAGCTGAAAAGTAAACTCTCCAACCAAATCTGAAAGCTCAAACACTACATTATTGCTCGGGAGAACACTGCATTTTCCTGGGAAAGAGCATCTTAAAGTGCTCCAATGTGCAGAAATGTACCAGGCTCTTTCTATTCAAGAGGATTAACTGCTGCCAACACATTGTTGAAAGGAATGTACGGGGATACTTCTTGCATTATTTCATGATTTGAACAGATTCAGTCTACTTGAGGCAGGTCCCTTCGTGTTCCCTCTCTGATGTGGTGCAGTTTCCAAGACATCTTTCTTTAAAAAATGAAAATGCAACAAAAACCACCCAAACAGAGGAGGCAGCCTCTTGAGGTCACTTCTCCTTCTGCATCTGTTCAGCCAGGAACAGAGGTGGCAGTGCTGCTTTTTATTCAGGGCCAGACTCTATCCTCAGGGTATTCTGTGGGGAACGAAAGAACAAAATGAAGCCATTAAGCAGTAGTAGTGCTACTGTGCAGCGGCCTTTCTTATTACAGATATTGATATGCTCCTTTCATCTCTGCAGACCCAGTCCGTATTTACCTTGTGAATCTTGTTCCTGAGCTTCTTCTACAGAAAGCATAACACACCTGAGTGCCAATGCTGCAGAGGTTTCCCTGTGCACCAGTTTAATAGAGAAGTATCTGCATCTTTTCAGGCATCTTCTGTTCTTGTGTTTAAGCGGGTTTAAATTTCTATCCAAAGACGTATCTCGTCTTCCTTTCTCTCACTGCACTTTATGCAGTTTTAATTCTTCGATTTTTTGTGAAAATTTATTGGTTTGAGTATTTCCTAGCCAGACGTATGAAGTACGGTGCACAAGTATGCAGTTCTGACATACTTGAAACTCGGGCAGATACTAACTTACTCCTGAAAATGATGGAATTCAGATTCCATGTATCAGAATCCACCATGAATGCTCGAACTTCTAGGCCAGAGAGCTACCAGCATCCAAGGTTCTGGTAAACATCTGCATGAAGACAATTATACTGTGGGTTGTTGCACTGTCAGATGCTTACATTCAATCGGTTAGCAGTCATAAAGTCAGCCTCATTTGCAAGCACATAAAGACTTCAGCACTTCCAGACACACTGAGGGCTGAGGTGCTGGCCAGGGACATGCAAAAAGTGACATTGTCACAGAGATCAGAGGCAGCTGCTTATCTAATGCCTGTGACATTATTTATTGATGAGAGTGTGGCCAACTATATAACTACAGGAATTTTGAGTTATTTCACTACCAGCAGCGTTTGTTCTCTCTTGTCTGAATCACTGCAGCTTTCTCACTATCTGACAAGAGAATCTTAGAAACCAAATGCTGAGGTTCAGTTGGCCCTGCACCCTTCCTAGGCAGCAGTGCTATGACTTCTTGCTCAAATCAGTGCCTCCTCAACTCTTAAATCTGCAAGCAGCTTTAAAGCATCTCTCAGGTAGTGAAATTGCTCCTGTCATTCTATCAAGACACCAAGCTCTGCTGAGCAGCACAGCAGTTTACTTGCACTGAAATATCTTTCAGGAAGTTGTGACATTTCTCTGAGGCTAGCTAATGTGTGCTAATTGTTGTCTAATTTGTAAGAGATGCTGATCCAGACTGCATAACTCAAAGGTGGAAAAGAAACCACTCAGGAGGAACAAAATCTTCTGAAAGAATGCTTAGATTAATAATAACACAGAAACATAGAAGCAGCAATATTTCAGAGAAGGCTCCATTGCTTGAGTCAGCAATCTCCAGTTTACAGATCAGACACACTAAAGCTCTCATGTATGAGTAACAGTTAAGAGAAGGTGAGATCACCAAAATTACATGCTTTCTACTTGTCTTTTAACAGAGTAGTTTTCTCCCAGAGAGTAAGAAAGCAGTATTATACAGAGTATAAAAGAGGCTACAGATTTGAGATAGTATTTTCCACTGCCTCATATACTGACATAATAACTTTTGATAATAGTACTCTTATGATAAACTTTCAAAGTCTATGCTCAATGCTAAAGGATATAAAACTGTGAAACCAAAAGGCCATCAGTTTACTTTGTAAACCTCTCAGGACTTCTTACTAAGTACATATATTATTATGGGGCAAAAGCTATCCTTCAATAAAATGAACCAAAAAAAGACTCTTCTCATTACTTTCCTAGTCAACTGATTACTGTATTTATTAGTCATATGGTTTTCCAAGGTTTTTCTTCTCTGGCATGGTTCATTATTTCTCCACACAAGAAAATATGAAGAATGGTACAGTGTTGTTTTAGGCAGAAGGGATAGCAATGCTCTATGTACTAGAGATACCAAAGCTGTGAAATGTTTTTCAGCTCTAAATTATAAATCAAACATAATGCTCTATACTTTAAAGGGCTACATATTAGAAGGTAGCTGCCAAATAAAGGAGACTTTCTTCCTGGGGAGGTTTTATGGCAGCCTTCCAATACTGTCGTAGTTTGAGGCCCCTCAAACAGTTCTGTGCACC
>JASSUY010021893.1:0-16657 GCA_032466535.1 Forpus xanthops
GCCCCTCAAACTCGCTTTGAGTCAAAATCTTGCACACAAATGTACTTGGCTACTAAAGCCAGTCTTTTGGGTGAAGCACAAATGGAGGTCCTGAACACTTACAATTTCTTGAGATGGCACAGTACATTTGAATTGGATAGCAGTATCTGCTGATATCTTACCAGGATTTCTTAGCTACTAGGACAAGCAAATAGCAGACCTATTTCCTCCACAAATATTTGACTGAAGTATAATATAAACTGTAACATCTATTGTGCCCATGACCATATTACATTTACTTCATACAAACATGGTTCTTTCCTACCACAAATAAGACAATTTCCTACCACTGAAAGGACAATTTTCCCTTGACTTTTGCCAAAGGGGATGTCATGGGTTCAGCAGCAGCAGTCATTTTTCTCCATAGTAGTAGCTGGTGCAATGCCGTGGTTTTGATTTTGGGCCTGGGAACTATGCTGATAACACCTGCCTTCTCAGTTACTGCTTGGTAATGTTTTTTTTCTGACCAAGGACTTTCTGAGTCTCGTGCTCTGCCAGGGAGGAAGAGAAGCAGGGAAGAAGCAGAAACAGGTCATCTGACCCAAACTGACCAAAGAGGTATTCCATACCACAGCATATCATGCCCAGGATGTAAAAACAGAGGGCAGAGACCCAGAAGGGTGGGGGTGCACTGCTGGGTCAGGCTGGGTATATAGTTGGTGAGCAGTTGCATTCTCTTTCCTTGTATTTCTCTTGTATTATTATTGGTGGTAGCAGTAGTGATTTGTATTATACCTTAGTTACTAAACTGTTGTTATGCCAACCTGTGGGAGTTGCATTCTTTTGATTCTCGTCCTCCTCCCCTGGGACTGGGGGAAGAAAGAGAGGGGACTGAGGGAGCGAACTGCTTGAGGAGCTTAAACCACAACAGGGGAAAAAGTCTCCATTATGTTAATTTCTAGAAGGCTGTGTTTCCTAACTATGTGAACCACTCAAACAAGAATAATAGCATTTTATGATTTATTTAATGGATTGGTATGTCATGAACTGTGACTTACACGGGCAGGTAATCTGCAAGCAATCCATACAACAAGAATAATTCACTAAGATATTTTGCATGACAAAGGCCCCAAAATACTGTGTTCATGTTCGTTCCAAAATGGAAGAAATCAAATTTATGATAAAATTGCTTCTTACTCTGAATGCTGTGGGATATGAGATAGGGGATTGCAGATAAGGAAAACAAGGGATCAAGCAGAGAGTTTATTTCCCAAAGAAACAACAGAATCTATTAAAGGTCACTATGAAAGTTTCCATTGATTTCTGCCAAATGCTAAAATATTGTGGCTTGTAGCATTAAAAAAAAAAATAATAAAAATGCCTAACAAAATAAATAATGTGTTACTATTCATTGCCTCAACTACTGGAAGTACAGTTATCCTCTTTTACAGTCCCACTGACAAACACAAACCTCGAAAAGGAAATCATCTTTAGGATTCCATATAATCATACTATGGTTTTGTGCAATAATAAACATGAAAACTTTTTTTCACCTTGTTAGTCTTTGTCATCTTATCAGAATTGTTTAATTGAATCAGCACTCTATTTTCAGATTTTTTTTCTTTTTTTAATTTTTATTTTCCTTTTTTGTGCAAATAAGGGAGCTACTTTGAATAATCAGTTTCTGACCTTACAGGGATAATCTCAGAAAAGGTTTACAATTTACAGATGTTTTCTTCTCTATCTTGTGTATATGACAAAAGATGCCAGGGTTTGAAGTTCTCCACCCTACCTTCTACTTATTTAGAATAAAGAAAAAACATTTCAAAACCACAACACTGTTGTTTTCTTCATTTGGGAAATATTTCTGCTTGCTCACTCTAATTTAGGACTATGTTGGATACAAGGTGCTATAGAGGCAACTGGGTGGCCTTAATCACATGGCTACAATAACTATTACAAGAAACCTTCAGTGAATAAGTGTTTGACCTCCAATGCCTCATTTTCTCTGAGGAAAAAGAAAAAAACGTCATGACCCTCTGTGGGTTCCTTTTGATGAGGTGATGTTCATCAACAGATTTTTGAATCCAGAAGATGGTGTGGAGTCTTGGGGATGAGAGAAAATTTTGCACCCACAGCTGTGTGTTCAGGCCTATGGCTTTGCCACACTTTGAAGTTTCATTAGCACCTATCTGCATTTAAGAGGATGGCTGTTGTCCTGTGCAGCCCCATGTCTCTTGCTTCTTATCACTGAGGCCAGCCTCTCAGTCACTGTCTGCCTTGCTTCCTACTACCTTTTAACTCTTCCTTGATGGCCAGAGATGGGATCTGCAGTACTTTTTTTTGGAGCATGACAGAAGGGAGAAGGGATGCATAGCAGAATTGCAGCAAAAAAGCCTGCGAAAGCTCTACTAGCATGGCATAGCTGCATATGAAACTGGGATTAAGTTAAATTACAGTGTGGAAATTGTGTGGGTAGCTTTTGACTCAGTCACTGTGCAGGAGACCTCTCAGAATCCCAGAGGACTAGCTTTAGAAAGTATAACAGCACTTCCAGTTAGCAGACCAGCAGTACTCCTCCGAGTCAAATTCCCTAATGCCACAAGAAGCCTCACATACATCCTTCCTTTCCTCCATGAAAGCATTTAAAGACTAACATTGCACCTACCAAGATAGCAGTACAGGACATATCCCTAGGAAGCTCCCAGTGGGGAGTGGGAAAAGGAACAGAAGGATACATCTCTGCATGTATCTGCATATGATTCTTTCATCAAGTCACAGAATGGGGATTTTAAAAAGGCATAAGCACATGCAAGTTTCTCTGAACTAAACAGAGCAGTCCTGGGTTCCATGATATCCAAGCATCTGGTGGGCTTGGTGGTACATTTCCATCTAAAGGTCTGTTAGACAGATCTACTGGGTCTCACATAAGGAACAGATGTCACAGGCCTCTAAAAGCCTAATCTTCACATCCTTGAGTTCCTAGCATTGCCCACCAAATCTTGCATTCCTCAGCAATCATAAGATTATCAGCTTTCCAACTCCCCCACCAAGTCCTCTGCCTCTGAAGAAACTCTGGACAAGACTTTTATCCTTTTGCTAGCATCAGCAGGAGATAGAGCTGAAGAAAGGACTGGCAACAGGGTGGCAAGTCCAAAAGCCATCTAGGACGCAAAGGCAGGTACACTACACTGTAGCTTAGACAAGCATAGGCTCCTAGGCTCAGGTGCAGAAGTGGGTAGAGGCCCTGGGTGAGGCTGATCAGGACCATTAAATTCAATTAGTACCCTCAGGGCTCTCACAAACAGAGGCTTAGCTTCAAAACCATATTACTTCTTCAAAAATCCTGACTAATGTAAATGCAGCAACTGTAGATATCAAGGAGGAGAGCTAAGTATAAATGGAGGGCAAAAGTGTAGTCACACTGCCTTGCATCTCGGGAAAAAAAATCTTTTAGCCTTAATCTATTACTTTCATGTGGAACTGAAAACAGATGTGAATAACTCATAAAACCCTCCATAGAATCATGTCATTTAATAATAATCCCATCAGATACAACAGGCATGATACTTACCTATTGAACTTGCATTCTGCCTCCAAACCAACTTTAAGGGGTACAGGCTAAAACTGAATCTTAGAGATTTTCCAGCTCAGTGGCACAAGACATGCACTGAAATTGCATTACTAAATGTACAGATTGCTCATCATAGTAACAACCACGCCTTCTGCTTGCTAAGACTCCATTTTTGTCTCCTGAAATAGCAGAAAGCAGTTTTGAAGCTGCCTAAAACTCATGCTCTTCTCAAGTCTAATACATAAAGAATATAAACAAAAATTTATATTTTTTATATTCATTTCTACTTTGGCAATTTAATTTCTTTTAATTATCAGAACTGGGTCAAAATTTTTTTTTCTTCCAGAATTCTCATAAACTATAGGAAAAAGCAGGTTCAGACTCCATATTTGGAGGAGGTCTTTAGGTCTTCAGTAGGAAATAGAGAGCAATCTCATCATATCTAAATGCTGATATGTTGAGATTCAAACCAAGAACAATTGTTGCAGTCCAGTTTAAAGTCTATGATCACTCAGGAAGATTTTACTGGGGTGTACAAAATTTGAAAGACATCTTCTGTAGCCACAGGATAACATATCCCTTATCTGAAATGCCATCTATTTGAAATACTATTCCTGACCTCTCCCTTTCAATTTAGCAAGATGGGTGTTTGGCTGACACCAAAAGGTAGAAGTAAGAAAGGTATCATGTGTCCCTGCGCAAGCAGAGAACAGCAAAGTGATTTGTGACCTGCTTCTTATTTATATATTTGTTTGAATCTGTATGCATGGGTTTTATATGCTTGGTAAGCATCAGGGTAAAAAGAAAAAGATAAAGCCTTCAGTAGGTCAACTATTGATATAAGAGTCTGAGCAAGCAACTGCAAAATTCACTATGGTAATTTATCTGCATGGGTCAATGGCTATTGACTGCCTGAAAATAAAGGTCGATCACAGTGATAGATTTCAGTGCCATAGCTATGAACATATATTAATAAACACAGCACAGAAGTGATTTTTGATTCTGGTGGAAAGGACAGATAATCAATATCCTTGTGTCCTTGCCCAGGCTAAACTTTCGACTTGGATTATGCTAATTAAAGACTAAATAAAGTGCTGATGTTTCCATATAATTAGAAGATGGAGGAAAATAATAAAGTGGTAAATGGTTTTTGTTGGTTATTTCATGCTGAACTGAGCAAACAAAACACCTAAGCCACTTGTGAAAAGCAAGATCTATTTTTTGCAAGCATCCATTTCTGTTCCAGATATTATTATGCTTGCCACAAGAACAATTCAGAACTTTACACTGCCAATAAACACAGACAAGCACTTTGGACAGTTTTTTTGTACACTAGCCCAGAAGGTCTGGACGGTGTTTTTTATTCCAGACAGGTGGCCAAACCATAAAGGTCCAGTCATCCCTGGATGTTTCATCTAGACTGAGCATTGTTTTCTCAGATGTTTGAAACTCCCCTTTGGATGAATTCCTGGCAGCCTGACCCTACTTGAAGGCTGCAATTCCTGTTCTCCTTATTTGCATCCCCTCTCTCCTTGCCTGGCACTTGAATTTGCACAGCTGAACTGGGTGAAGGAGCTAATCCAGCTGAAAACTAACCACTTGAAGTGGTGGGTGTAGGATGCAGACGAAAGAGCTTCCCTCTCCCCATGTGCTCTTGAAAATGTCAGGGATATGGCAATAGAACCATGCAACTGAGGCAGGGTTCAGCAGTCAGGTCTTAAGCAACTATAAGCTGTGGGGAATGCACCCTGAGATTCAAACTGCAGGGGGGTGAGTTTAAATACGCGTCTTATCATGTGTAACTTTGTTGTTCTACAAAATGATTATCAATCACTTGACTGGCACAAGTATTCTATTAGGCCGTTTGACTTCTCTATCTGGTCATTGCAAGAAATGCCTACATTATTGAGCTATTTTGTGAAATGACTGGCATTAATTTTACAGCCGTACTGTGAAACCAGTTATTGAGTGAAATTACTAAAACATCAATTCATTTATACAATAGAAAAGGCACTGTAAAAATAAGTGTTAATTTTCTGAAATCACATTTAAAACTTTATGGGTCCAGGGGTGAGTGTAAAAGAGTACATGGTGCTATAAATATGCATAGTAGAAATAGTTTTGCAGCTCTTTTTGAGTTAGCAATTCCATAATAATCAGGAACTCTGTATTTTACATATCATCTACTTATTTTCCATGTTTTCCTGTTGTGAATAAAAATTTTTACCAGTTCTCAAACTGCTAAAGTTTATATCAGAATAGCGACATAGTTCTTTTCTAAATATTTTAAATTACCATGCATGCAGAATAAGCAGTTTGATTGCATATAAATATTTAAACTGCAGATTTCAAGATTATCCCAGGTGAACAAGGCTTTCAAAATTGTAATTTCAGTTATACACCTACACACAAAAGCACACAGAAATTGGTAGGTGCTATTAAATTTCTGTCTCTCTTCAACTGTTTGAAAAGTGGATGCACTTGGATAAGCATGCATCTAGGTGGTAGCCACATACCATTTGAAAGTAATCAGTTAATGTGCTCAAACTACAATTCATTATGCAGAACAAGGTCATTTTACACTTGCATTATATTCCCTTTTGGTTCTATCCATTTCTTCTTTCACTGTACAAAAGTTGGCATCTTTTCTGAGCCAGAACAATGCCTATAATAAGAAAATAGCCATGCAAGAAGTACTGTGAGAGGCATATAAATAGTAGTGAGCATGAAATAAATCAAAACCATAACAATTAATTTTTTTTTCATCCTTTTCTTCTCCTATCATCTCATATTTTTTATTTTTTAACTTCATAGAATCATAGAGTGGTTTGGGTTAGAAAGGACCTTGAAGCTCATCCAGTTCCAACCCCTCTGAAATGGGCGAGAACACCTTCCATAGGACCTAGTTGCTCAAAGCTCCATGCAGCCTGGCCTTGATAACTTCCAGGGCCTTCCTTTTTTCCCCCTTTGAACTGAGCCACTACACCAAGTTAATTTGACTTCTTATGGCCCTATCAGTAAATGAGTTTTAATTCACTTTCTTAAGAAGAGGAATTCTGCAGGAATTCAGGATATCCCTTTCCTTCCAAAAACGACTGAATTTTTACTAAACCATAAACATGCATAATACTATTTAAGTTGAATGTAACAGGAAAAATATTTTTCTGCTGTAATTTGTCTGTGTTAAATTTAGCTGAATTTGACCTTTAAACTCAGTTTAAATTAAAATTGCAGATTTTTCAAACTTTTTAAAATTTGCTTTTCATTGGAATTAGACATAAAATTCAATTTTTTATTAATAATTCACTTTCTTTCTTAAAGGAACATTGTAGTCTCAAAAGGCTTTTTCCTGCACAGCAGTAATTTCTATTTTCAAGTGAACATTTCAATTCTTGTACTTAGTAGCCGACTATTTCCCCTGAAGCAGTAAGATGACTGAGGTTTTGCACAAACCTACATTACATATGAGCTGTAAAACTTTTAGCTTCTTTGCATTAACCTGTAAGGTTAGATTTAAGTCTGTGCTTAAGATTTAAACAAATACTTGCATGTTTGTCTTTACAGTTGCCTGAATTAAAGTTTCAATGTTTATGTAGGTACTCCTTAATATTTGCTGTTGCTAACTCCTGTCAAGTGACTGAGCATATTTTAAGGTACATGTTAAACACTGAGTACAACATAGCATTATCAATATGTATGCAAAATACCTTGTACTTGATCATTTCCATCTTTCCATCAAGTAGACTGACAGCACTCACAATAGCTAAAGCTGTGGAAGCAGAATAGATCTTTTTAGTTCTTTGACCAGTTTTCCCACCCACTCACTCAAGAAAAGGAGTTCTTAACAGCTAAACCACTTCAATCTCCCACCTTCCTACCCATCTGCTGAATGGGAAGAGAGTTCAAATCAATTGAACAATTTAATATCACTATAAATAAAAATTTTTAGATATCTTAATGATCTTTCCCCTTTTTTACCTCCACTGCTTCTACACATGCATTTCCCAAATTTCCTTTTGTAGGTGTCAAATAAAGGTTGAGGCCTTTCAAGTCTTTCTCTCTTTAAATAACCCAAACTACCTTTAAGCTATAACACCAATCTGCAGATTGCACTGGCTTCCTGGCAATCAGTAGAAGTTGGTACATATATTTCATTTAAATAAATAAATATGCAGTCTTGAGTGCTGCACAGTCATTGTATGATATAAAATCAGATTAAAACAAAATTCTACTGCCTTTTGCCAGTGGCAGACTTTCCACCACTAATAACCACTCTACGGAGTCACAGTGGTATTAAGAAAATCAGTTCAAATATGAAGACTGACTATTGATCTGTAAGTCAAGTAATTTACATCAGGCATCTGACAGCTGAGCATTCTGGAGCCCTCCTCATTCATGTACCTGGTCCTCTTTCCCATAGGGAGGCATTTTGGAGATTACTTAGCTCATTCACATGAGGTGTCAGATCTCACCTAGGGCACATGGCCATGGTGTTCGGTACCACAGTTCAGAAGAAAGTTTCCTTTGTGTGCTTTTCATAAATCAAGTATTAAAAGTTGCAGAGATTTATGTATGTTTTTAATCTGAAAGTATTTTTTTCTTTAAAATGACTTTGCACTTTTTAAAGCTAATTAAGCAAAATTACATCATAGATTATTTTAATCTTCTTAATATCTGGAACTCATCATGGTCTTTTAGATGATTATGTAACATGAAATATGAATACATAGGTAGGGTGATTCTGCCTACACCTCTGTCATAATGAATCCAAACCAAACAATGTTATCTTAACTCTCACAGCTACATTTACCACAATGATAATACAAGGCATTTCAAGTGGTATGTGTAGACACACTAGAAACTGCAATTATATACCTACATACTTACTATTCTCTTTATCATTAACACCTTCCAACTACTTAATACTGAGTTTTATTGTGGGATTTGTGTTTTGCTTTTTTTTTCACAGAGCACAATGGAGCTCCAGTGCCATTGTGTTTGGTCAGTAGAGTGGGCATGAATTCATGATGGAAATGATTCAAGCTAACACACTTTAACGATGCAGTTTTCATAATGTCTACATTAATTTCCACAATAACAGGTGGATTAAAATTTACTGTGTGTTATTAAAACATATCCCATGAAATTTCCCTCAGGATGGAGTGTCATACAGTGGGTGCTGTAATTTCAATGCAGAGATGCTGTCTCAGACATCACTGGTGAATGGTAACATTTGCAGCAAGCTTATAGCAGCACACCTCTGCAAGGGCACTTCAGAGAAAGGGTTTGAATGGGTTGTTTTGACAGTGGAAATCTGTTCCATACTTTTCATACAAACCACTTTACTCCAGTTGAATTTTTCCATTATTTCCTTTGAAATAATGGCTTTCTGAGCAGTTGTACCAGGCCGATACGCATGGCCTCTCTTCTGGGTTGAGCAGATAATTGATCTGGGAGTAAGGTCCAGGTCCTTGGGCTGGACAGGCAGGGGTTTAACACTGTCCACAAGTCTTTGGCTGCAGGTGACAGCTTGCATCAGGTTTTGAGTTAGCCTTTTAGAACAAATTTTAATGCCTCCTGCTTAACTATATTGTGGTTTTGGTTGTAACCACCATAATTTATACGGTACCGAAATTTATGATTTAATGGCGTCAAGGTATTAATTCCGCCAAACAGTGTGTCACTTTATTGCTTCTCAAATAATTAGACGCGTTAACACTAGTGTAGGTGTTTATATTCTCTCCCAGCTGGGGAAGGAACAGGGCAGTTACCTCCTGTGTGAGTGTACATAAATTAAAAGGGAAAATGTATCTCAAGGCTTGAGATTAAGACAGGTTTTGCTTTAGTAAAGAAAATGGTGTTCTTCTCCAGAACAGCAGACATGGCTGGCTGTCCAGTGCAGAAAGTCATAGAAACATAGACTGGTTTGGGTTGGAAGGGACCTTAAAGATCAGCTGGTTCCACACCCCACTAAAGTCACAAGGTTGTTTCCTCACTTCCCTTTTTGGAGGCAAACCTGTCCCCATGAGAGTTCAAGGAGTAAGATTTTTATTAAGCCTTAGTTTGGGCAAAGTGGCTGTCTCCCCCTTCAATCTTGGATGCCTACACTGGGCACAGTGAGACCACAATATCTCCGAAGACATTCTCTGAGAAGACAAAATATGTATATATAAAAGAGGATATAACAACCAGCTGGATATTCTCAATCCAAGAAGTTCACAGTGATTTCTCCTGTATTTGTTTGGTCATATCTGGTAGTGGCTCTACTGCACAATGTTCATTAAATTACAGTGGTTGTTAAAACACACTTCCTCTCTGGTCAGCTGCTTGCTATATCTGAGTCCAAGCACTTCCACATTTATCAAGTACTAATATTAAAAGATATCACCCATCAGCCTGACAGCCAAGCAAACAAAACCTGGCATACAAGTCCAGGTGAGTTGTAATTCCTTCTTGGTGCAAAAGTGTTCACCAAAGTAGGGTACTATGAAGGTGCTTCACACCCTACTCAGACAGGTACCAAAAATCACCATACTTTTTAAGGTTCTATGGACACCAAAAATACATGGGAATCTTAAACCGACTCATGGTGTTAAGTAGAATTGGTCAGGTTATTGTTGCCAAAATATTTTAATACAGTTGATAGGATTTGTGATGGGAAAAGTTGACTTTTAATCAGTCTCTATATTATACAAATATTTTAAAAAAATGACAGCAACAACAACAAACCCAACAGAAACCCCCAGCCACAGTTTATATGTCCCAGTATCTCAGTTTTAAAAGGCAATATTTTATTTCTATGTAACTACTTGTGTAGGCATTTTAGCACATTAACACTGGGGGGGGGGAGAAGGAAAGCAATGAAAAAATATTTCAAAATCAGAATAATTTCATTGATTCAACCTTATAATATTTAATAATTTTATTAGCAGTTTAGAAACCTTTTCAAGCTCTTAACCCTTAAAAGACTCTCCTAGATGGAAAAATAGCTCCTTAGCAACAAGTACATCCCATTATATTAGACACATGAATATTTCATGTGAAATGAAACCACACAAAGGATACAAACATCTAGCAAGAACAAAGATTCCCCTTAGCCTCTCTGTTTTGTCACAGTATTGCTTTGATGGTAGGGTTTGCTTTTTTTCTTTTTGTACTTTACCTTTTTGTACTCATTTTTGTTGAACTGTTGATCTTTTTTCTTTGCCCGCTCTCACCACCTCTGTTCTCCTCAGACTTTTCCCTCTAACACTGCCACCATGTAGAGCAAGGATGACTCCCCTAATGGCCTGTGTGGCAGTGGGCTCAGTAGGATGGATCTAAAAGTATCCACATCTTCCTGACAGAGGGCCAAGTGGCAGGAATAAGGATGCAGGAGTATTAGCACATCTTTCTCTTGAGAGTGAGACAGGGTGGGGCATTACAGAGTGAAACTGGTACAACTGGTGACTTCACAGGCATAGAGAAGAACCCGAAAGCACGACCACACCTTTTTCCCACATAAATGTACTAGAAGATCTTTCTGGGCAAGATACAGAGTAATGATTATGTCTTTAAGATAAGGACTACAGAGAGAAGAGGAGATGCTGGAAAAGGGTGAGGCATTTCCCACCCCAAAGATATGCAAAACAAATTTATCTTCTTTTACTGGCTCTTTTTTGCAGCACAAGAAAATGTCATAAATTTGACAAACTGTTCTCAAACTGTTCGCATTGGTGGAAACCAGGTCTGTGGTTTAAGATCATAAAGTCTGAGAAAAAGTCTCTTAGGAGTTTCAGTTTTATGTCTTAGTGACTCACCTTTTCTCTTTCTGTACATCAATCCTTCTTTTTTGGCTGCTGAGAAAGATATAGAAAATGAATTTATACATTCTCAAGCCTCAAGATCTTTACCATTGAGGGATGGCTGCAAACATCCATGAAATACACTTAGCATGCAGAACTGGCAGTGTGCAATATTTGCTTTGTGTCATAGCATTGGCACATAGCAACATTGCAAAGGAGTGAGTCAATGCCAGCTCCTATTGATGCGAAGTCTTTTGAGACTACATTCAATGCATTCATGCCTTCCCTACATCCCAGAATTTAGGGAATTAAATATAAATTTTATATTCCTTTGCTAGAAACTTATAGAAGTTTCTTTTCTCACTTCTTCTCCAGGCTGCTTGCAGACATCATTCACAGAACAACAAAGGAAACTTCAAGGAAACAGATAAGGTTTAAAAACTTCAACAGGAGAAAGGAAAATTTGGTGATGCATAGAAAGCAGGGCTAACATTTAATTTTTTAAACCAAATATACCTAAAGAAAACTAGCATTGTCATTTTCTACCTGCAGGGAGATGCTGGAGTGTTCAGAAGACACAGAGAGGAAGTTATGTAAAGACGACACCTCTACACGCTTTCCATAATCCCATAGCTAGTTAGTTGGACGTTTACAGGTTTAAAATTGCCAGGTTTTCGAAATTCCACCCGCTACAGGATGAACTTTGTTAGGGTGAACTAACTTTGCCACCGTGTGGAAGCTTGCAGGAAGTGCAGGAGGACCCTATATTCAGCATTCTTTCACCAAAGCTTTCCCTTTAAATAAACTGGCCTGCATTGCAACTCTGCCAGCCCGGCTGCCTATAAGGAAACATCCCAAATGACACATAGTCAAAGAAGCTTAATCTCTTCAGCTTTATTTGCTGATTGATTAGTGTAAAAACAGTACACTGCCAAATTCAAAAACGTCCTAAATCTCAGTATACAAAATCTTTGTGGCAGTTATAATCTGTGTATTTGCCACAGACATTCACATCCTTCATAAATCGCCATTGACTAATGAACAGCAAGGAGAGTTTCTCCAATAAAAATCACATAAGTTTAAATGGCGAAGGAGGAACTGTCAGCAGACACTTCTCAAATGCATTCATTAAAATGGTTTAGTTGCTGGGAAAGTGTCTGTGTTTTGGTGCAGGCAGTTGCAGGCAAGCTCAGGACCATGAGCATACATCTTTAAACCATTCAAAGACTAGATGCAATCAGAGTTATAGAAACAAAATGCAAAAACTAAAAAAAAAAAAAAAAAAAAAGCTAAAATACTTATGCAAAAAAGAAAATAGCATCTTGGTGTCAAGTATGCTGGGATCCCTTTCAGCCACATATTTCCTACACACCATTGTGGAAATGCAACTTACCTAAGCAATGCTAACACATAACTTAAAAACAGAGAGTTTGTCATGAATACCATTCCAAAAAGACTTCATTGCCATGTGTTTGTTTAAGCTGTCAGAAAGGTTTCTGCACCTATCATATACTCCATAGTGTAGCTAGTTGGAAAAGAAGCGGGTGTAAAGAGGAGCTGTGTGCATGTTAGTATTACCACTGTTTATTTCTACTCAGTTCTTTTCTTTTCTCCTTTAGCTCGTTCAAAATGCAGACCATTTTTATACCTTAGAATAAGCAAAGATCTCAAGCCTTTCACAAAGACTCATGTGGTTATCTAAACCAGAGGGAAAACAATACCTATTGGTGGTATATTATCTCTCGCAGTTCTTTTTATTCATAAAGTATATATGCAAATATATAAATCTATACATATATAAATGAATATATATTTTTATATACTGCTCCTTACGCTCATGAGAAAGAGAAGCTCTATTGTAACATCTTCTTAGCTCCCTATGGGAAGAACTGTAACTTACAATATCTACTAATAGGACAGCAGCAGGTTCCCAGGAAGGTCAAAGGTTAAACACTATTGACAGAATTGTCTGACATTGATGAAGCCTTCAATTCGCAGCCTGGACCTGAAGAAGACAAGAGAGAGTGAATGAGAGACAGTGTTGCTCTCCTGAAGTTTTCCAACATGAACTGAGGGCAAACACTTTGATCCAATTGTATCCAGAACTAGGGTGAATAAGGTCCTGTGAAATTTAATCTGATTATCATTGAAATAATAAGATCATTCTCCTTGTGTGAATTATGTGTATTTTACCAACACTGAGAGGTGCACAAATATCACTACGTTGTAGCCATGGTTTCTTGGATGGCATTTAAATAATACTCTTAACCATCTTCTTAGTTTGACTTCTTATACAATAGCCCATCTTTATCTGGCTAACCTTTATGTCCTTATTCAGCATTTTCCAAGTGGCATTTGAGGATATCTGATTACACACAGACATGGAGACCATAATTAAAAATAAATCTAGAAAACTGACATTACACTTTCCTCTTCTTCCCACACTGTAGGGGAAAAAAGTCAGCTGTGGGAGTTAATGACTGTAAGGACCTTGCAGAGGAAACTGAACCTCCTTAAGCATTGAGTTCCTATACATTTTCCAGTATGAACTTAGGTTGTCTAAGTCAGTGAGTGCCATGGGAATTTCAGCCATGGCTCCCACAGCAACTACAGCATTACAAGATCCTGGAGGCATAGGAGCTCTGGTGACTGGTGCCCTGAGCTAGAGGCCAGTAGGACACAGATTTTACTCCTTGATTAGCCAAAGACTGATATTAATTTTGCATCCAACCCTTTTTATTACCTATTTTGTTTGAAAACCACAAAGGGGAAAGATCTCCCAACCTGGGCTTGCACGGAGCTGAGCAAACTAAGTCAGGTCCAGAGCCGTACCTCAATATGCTGATACAAGGCAATCAGAAATTGGTTGCCTATGGCACAACAGCCATCTGTCACCTCTTTTACCCTTGCTGTCTACAGCAGAGCCCAAAAGGGTCCTTAGGCTCTCTCCTTGTGAACTTCAGTTGCCATGGCCCAAGCTCCAGCTTCATGCAAAGAGTTGCTGCTACTTTATCACTGCTGAGATTTGGGCCTATGTTATTCTGCACGGAAGACCCTGCCTCTTGCACATCTTGCAGCCCCGCTTTGTCATGCTGCTACTGGCGGGAGGTGAGAGTGCTGTGTCTCAGCTTACATTGCTAGCAAGAGCTTAGCACAGGGTGAGGGAGAGAGCCTAGAGAACCCCCCCATGTTCTCTTTTCTGGCAAAATGCCAGAAACTGTCTCTGCTTTAGTCACTCTGTTCCCCAAATCCCTGGAAAGAGCGCGGACACCATGCTAGGGCCATCCCCAGCACCCTTGTTCATCTCAGACCCACCAGCTTCTGCAGTAGCATTAAGAGGAGATGGAGGAGTGTGCAACATCATGCTAAACTTGCAAACAAACATCATATCATAGCATCTGCTGGTGACTGGCCTCAGTTTCATCCCACCATTGCACCACATTTTTAATTTTTTGGGTTTTTTTCTTATTTGATTCCCTTGTGCACCAAGTGATTTGGGTACACGGAACAGTGAAGGACTCTTCATCTCTCCTATGCCCAGAAGCCGGCATCTCAGTGGACTGGAGCAGCTGACTCGGGGGGGGGGGGGGGGGTGCCAGGAGGAAATGCACCTGCCCTGAGTGGTTACAAACCTGCCCTAGGGAGCACGATGAACTGGGTGGGTTCGAGGCAGTTCGCGTGGGTAGGTGAGTAGGATACGGTCTGGGAGCTCTGCTCTGGCTGCCCTGTTGGTGGCCAGTGTAGGCACCCAGGCAGAACCAATGAGAGGGGAGGCTGCGGTGCAGAGCTTGGGGTGTAGAGAGTGCCTGCACTCCTCTCCTGAGAGGAGGGTGCACAGTGGGCAGGGCTGCACTCTGTGCTCTCTGGTGGAGGTCCTCCTGCAGCAGGTGGCTGAACTGCAGGACACTGTCACTAGGCTGAAAGGTATCAGAAAAGCTGAGAGGAAACAGCACTGCTTGCTCCAGGACCTGACTGTGCAGGGGCCTCAAACACCTCCTGTCGCTCATGCAGGAAGGGAGGCTGCTAACCCAGGAAGCTGGGAAACAGTAACATTAAAAAAAAAAAAAAAAAAAAAAAGAAAAGGGTGGGGAAAAGGACAATCAAAAGCAAGGGACTTCCTCCTAAATCTGTTGTCCTCACCCAGAACCACTTTGCTGTCCTGCAGGGGACTGATGAGGAACCACAGTCCCACCAGGAACAACCGGCTGATGCACCAGTAAAGATCACTACTGCTGCCGCCAGGAAAAAGCGGCAGGCCATAGTAGTAGGGGACTCTAGTCTGAAAGGAGCAGAGGCACCCATCGTCAGCCTGACCCAGTCTCAAGGGAGGAGTGTTGCCTACCAAGGGCTTGGACAAGGGATGTTGCAGACAGGCGGCCTGCTCTAATAGGTCCTACTATTACCCACTTCTAGCAATCCATGTGGGTGCTAGTGATATAGATAGCAGTAGTTTGGAGAGCATGAAGAAGGACTATAGAGCTCTGAGAGAGGTGGTTAGCGGCTCTGGAGCACAGATTGTCTTTTCTTCAATTCTCCAGAATAAAGGGCAGGACCTTAAAAAGGCCAGGAGGACTGGCCAGGTTAGTAAATGGTTAGAAGGGTGGTGCCATAGTCAGGGGTTTGGATACCTTGAACATGGGATTCAGTTTAGTAGGTGAGCTCTGCTAGGGGCTTGTGGAGCTGGTCTGACAAAGAAAGAGAAGAATTGATTTGATAGGAGGCTTGCCAGACTGGTCAAGGATGCTTTAAATTAGATGTGTTTGGGGAGGGGTGCATCATTTCATCCCAACACACCCAGTCATCTGCCAGCACCTATAATAAACATGCAAAGCCTTTGACACTGTCTCACATGACATCCTTGTCTCAAAGTTGGAGAGACATCAATTTCATAGGTGGACCACTCAGTGCATAAAGAACTGGCTGAATGGTCACACACAAAGAGTTGTGGTCAATGGCTCAATGTCCAGCTGGAGACCAGTAACGAGTGGTGTTCCTCAAGGATCGGTATTGGGACTGGTCTTGTTCAACACCTTTGTCAGTAACATGGACAGTGGGATTGAGTCCACCCTCAGTATGTTTGCCAATGACACCAAGCTGTGTGGTTCAGTTAATATACTGGAGGGAAGGAATGCCATCTAGAGGGACCTTGAAACACTTGTGAAGTGGGGTGATGCCAACCTGATGAAGTTTAACCATGTCAAGTACAGTTGGGTCGAAGCAATCCCAGGCACAGCTACAGGTTGGGCAGAGAAGAGATTCTGAGCAGCCCTGAGGAGAAGGACTTGGGGATGTTGGTTGATGAGAGAATGAACATGAACCG
>JASSUY010021895.1:0-10817 GCA_032466535.1 Forpus xanthops
AGAGAAGCTGTGGCTGCCCTGTGTCTGCAGTGCTCAAGGCCAGGTTGGACACAGGGCTTGGAGCAAGCTGCTCTATGAAAGGTGTCCCTGCCCGTGGCAGGGTTGGAGCTGGAGGAGCTTTAAGGTCTCTTCCAACCCAAACCATTCCATGGTTCTATGATCCTGCAAAACAGGACTAAAGCAGGTTGTCCTTTATGTTCTATCCCAGTCTTGTGTTCCTTTTGGGGGTGAGCAGGGGAATGGTGCCACTGCCCCAGTCACCTTCAGGCTGAGGCAAGTAGCTGCAGTTCCTCAGCACAGCTGTACTTGGAGCAAGTCTACTCAGCACAGGAACCTTTAGCACTTTTGTTCTTTATGCTCGTGCATTTTGCAGTGTTTTATTGCCATATCACACATTACCATAAAACCCTCCGTGTCTCCATAAAGGCTCAAACCCTGTCCATTATTATGTTAATATCAAGTCCTTTGCAGATAATGTTTTGTCCATTTTTTTGAAGTATTGTACATCACACTCAATGAATGATACACTTATTCTTTATACTCCCAGAGCAGTAACCGTGCCTGGCCGGGTTTCCTTGGAAATTGAACATGTCTTCCAGACTGTGTTTCATTTGATTAAACTCTTGTTTTTGTAACAGTCAAAGCTTTCAGGACAGAAAATGTGTTTTATGAAACCCATCTTATTTCTGTTACATTGAGATCAGTCCCTACGTGTAGGCAGGGGATAGCTGTGTCAATGAATTGAGAATGACTGATGCTCCTTCCGTAGCAGCCCCACATTTAAATTGAGCAGCAGGAGAACCTGTACCGTGTGGTTTCAGTTCTGAAGTGCAGCTGTGAGGAGCAAGGGAAGTCACAGAAACTGGTGACTTTCTTATGCTGAATATATGGAACATTATGGACATGAGACATATGGTAACCCATGTTTAATGTTGTAGATGTAAGAACCTGTGCCAGCGCCTCAGCACCTCCCAGGGAACAGCTTCTGCCTAAGACCTTGTCTGGAACAGTCGTGGTTCAGCTAACATCTAATCTGGAAAATCAATCTTCTCCTAATACCTAATGAGGAAAACCTGCTGCTGTTGGTGGTGTGTCATGGGTTCGGTTCTGGTTATCACTGCCACCGCTGCTTGGGCTGTATGAGAGACCGATCAAGTCTAATGCTGTTCAAGGGAGAATAAATACAAAACTCATGGAACCCAGGTAGGACTCTTGACTGTAAATAGCTGAAGAGAGGGAAGGCTCAGTCATGCTTACAGAATGCTGCAGCACTTGTTAACATCCATGGAATGGAGGTAAACTGCAGGAGCAGGCAGGCAGGAACGCTGGGATGTGTTCCCTGTCTCAGGTTCACCATGCAAGGAGCTGCACATGTCCTGCACTGGATGGGTCTGGCTCTGACTGACCCAAGCAGAGCTTCCTGTAGCCTGTTTTCCTTGTTCCTGCTGGCAGGCAATCAGTGCCCCCCAGTCAGTCCCCCCTGGTTTGCAGCCTTCATGTCCAAAGGGCCTGAAGGCATTTGTGTTTGTATTGGCTCTGCATAGCTCCCTGCATGCTGCATGTGAAACCCCTCTCATTAGTCATCCACCTCACTGAGGGTGTGTTAAACAAGCACTGAGGGCTTGGAACACACATTTTCTTAGTTTTGTCTGAAATTTCAGACTAGGTTTTTCATGAAGTGAATGTTTTTGTGTGGTGGCTCACTGAATTTCAGCTGCAACAAAAGAATTAACTCTGCTTTATTCCAATCCTGAGCACCATCTGCTTCTTTATGCACTGTGAAGGAGTCACGAAGGTGGTTTGGTTGTTTTTACAGTAGAATTGCTTTGCCTGAACTTCCACTGCAGAGACATCATGTCAGAGATGAAGATAAATCTATTGACAGTCAAAGCACATCCTCAGTGTATGATAGGGAAAACCTCATGTACCACATCATTAACCAGGAGCAGCACATTTGGGGTAGAAAGAGTTTGGCTGGGAAATGAGTCCCTGCCACTGATCACAATGTTTTTGTCTAAGGAAGATGAACTCTACAGCTGAGGAAAGCACCGATCCAAGAATTCTGGCTTAGTCTGATCAGAGGCTGCATATAGGGAATTGTCACAGAACCACAGACTGGCTGAGGTTGGAAGAGACCTCTGTACATCACCTGGTCCAGCGCCCTGCTCAGGCTGGGCCACACAGAGCTGTGTCCTCTTTGGTTCTGGATGTCTCTAGGGATAGAGTCTCTACCACCCCCCTGGTTGTACTTGGTCACCCTTGCAGTGACAAAGTGTCTCCTGATGTCCAGAGGGACCCTCCTGCGCATCAGTGTGTGCCTTTGGTCCTGTCCCTGGGCATCTCTGGAAGCGCCTCTGGAATCCTCCTCATTCCCTCCCTGCAGGGATTTGGATGTGGATTCCATCCCCCTGAGCCTGCTCTGTTCCAGCTGAGCAGCCCCAGCTCCCCCAGCCTCTCCTCATAGCAGAGATGCTCCAGGTCCTGCAGCACCATGGTGGCTCTCTGCAGTGTGCCCACATCTCCCTTGTGCTGGGGAACCAGATCCTGTGCTGCAGTTCTGGCTGAAGGAAAGGGACCACCTCCTGCTATAAACCGGGATACCACTGATGTTCCTACCCATACATACAGCACAATGACAAGCTGCAGGTAGACCTCTGGGTTTAAATACTCTATTTACGTATATATAAATACATGCATAATTATGAAGGCCTTGAGAATTAACTGGTCCTTGAGTGTCCTGGAGCTGGCTGAGAGCAGAGGGGACTGGAGGCAGAGGGATGGGATGCAGGGTGCTGCAGGGGTGGTTTTGGGGCAGTTTCTGTTGTTCCTACAGTACGATCCCACTGGTGCTGCAGGTACCTGCCCTATGTGTTTACTGCTGTCACCTCGAGATTGTGTCCATGTGTCTGGTGTGCTGCTGTGTGAGCTCCCTGACACCAGGCTCCAGGCGTGTGTTCAGTACGCTGTCTTTCGTGGTGCTTAAATAAGAACCGCTCCTCTGTCCGAGTGCAATCAGGTGTAAAGAGCATTAGGAAAACCACTTCTGTGCATAGGAGATAGAAGTTTGCCTCCTTTTCAGATCTCACTTTCCTGCTTTTCTGCCTTTCCAGCCCCCTTTTGCCCTTTACAGTTTCAAGGTAGGATGATCTTGTCCCACTCATCTCAGTTAATGGTAATTTCCACCTCAGAGAACAGAAGTTCTCTGGCAGGAAAAGGAGGTGAGAGGGATAAAGGGATGTGCAGAGGAAGAGGACTGGCGGGATTGTTGGATTTGGTCCTTTTCTGCAGGTGATTTATCTCCAGCATCACTCTCTGCTGCCTTTAAATGGGTTTATCCTTGACAGTTTTAATTTCATAATGACTTTCTATGGAAGGTTCCTGCCATAATGGGGAGCAAGATGATTAATTTTGGGCTATCAATGCTGCTGATTTGGACTTGAAAAGCAAACCTTGCTGTGCAGGCAGGTTCAGCCTCATTTCTCTCACTGGGAAGTGAGTGTTCAGTCACAGGCACAATGAAGTAACCATTTATGTGGTCCTTAAAGTTTGGGGTTTCTTGTCATGTGTCTTGCCAAAGAAAGTTCCATTGCGCTCCAGTGCTCCGAGAAGAGCGTTTCTTCTGAATCTTTGGGAACTTAGGAAATGTCTGGCTTGAGTGTGAGAGGCTTTTTATTACACCGTGCTCTTTCTTCCCGCGGGTTCATGTCATGTATCTTAACAAGTGTGTGACGAGCGGAGCAGGTCTGTGCATTGTGCTTACCAGTTGGTCACTGGCTGCAGCAGATGAGGCTCTGAGCGTGTGCCTGAGGCTTCCCGGCACCGCTTGAGTGTTCTTTTGTGTTCCATTAGTGAGAAGGCGAACATTTGGATACAGAAGTGACAGTTGGGCTGTAAACCAAGCAGCTCCAGTCACACAAATGCTGGCAATGACCTTTCCGTTGCAACACAATGGCTTTCGAATTGTTCAGTTCTTCGCACCCATCCTCATGTCCGTACCTGATGTGTGTCGCATCATACATCATCTTCAGGGTGATAAACTCATTCCATACCGGGGTGGCACTTGGTCATAACTGGCAAGTGCCAGTTACTGAAACTAGGCTGGTGTGTGCAGCAGTCAGGAGTAATGGTTCTGTACTGGTGCCAGCTGGTCCTTCACTCGGCGGTCCTCCAGGCTGAGAGCTGGGCTGGGGCAGAATGGAGAAGGGAAGGTCCTGAAGGGGAGAGCTGAGAGCAGCTCCAGTGCCTGAAGGGGCTGCAGGGAACATGGAGAGGGCTTTGGCCAAGGGATGGAGGGACAGAACAAGGGAATGGCTTTAACTGCCAGAGGGGAGACTGAGCTGAGCTCTGGGGCAGAAGCTGTTCCCTGTGAGGGTGCTGAGCGCTGGCACAGGGTGCCCAGGGAAGGGATCCCAGCAGGGATCCTGTGCAGAGAGGGGAAGTGCTGTCCCTGTTTGATGGAGCCCTGGTTCACGCTCTCTCCAATGTGCCATCAGTGAAACTACAAAAAGTTTGGCAGAGGAAGGATGCGTTGTAACTGTTGGAGCTCTGGGTTTTATTTGCACTGCTTTTTGTTATGGCACACAAGAAGAGCCAAGGCCTTACAGCTGTGTTAAAACAACATTTGTTTGCAAACAGATCTCATTTGTTTGCAAAAACGATTCCTAGCCTTGCACATGGCCACGTGGTTGAAATTCTCCTCATCAATAAAGTGACGGAGATGCTATTTCAATCTGGTTTATATTTGGATTAGATAAGCAGGAAAATTGGGGTTTAATTATGAAGCAGTAGATGAAATATATGATTTCACATAAATCTGATGCATAATTTTCAATGAAATACCGGAGCTGCTGGTAGGAGACAGGAGTACACTCCAAGTAGGGACATGCTGAGATGTAAGTTGTGTTGTTATCTCCTACTCGTACAGTTTCATGCAGCGATTTTTGCGTTGTCAGAAGTTTTGGGGTTTAAATCTGTTTTAAGAAGCAGCTGCTGTAGGAAGCTGTGAGGCTGTCAGGAATCACTCATTTGAGTTTGGTAATGCAGTTTGGGGTCCAGCAATGGGTTCTGGGAGGCCTTGCTCTGACTTCAGGGAGGCTGTGATGAGCTCGGTCTTGGCATCCCAGGGAGCGCTTGTGCTGCCTCCAGGGATATTCATCTTGGCTCTGGACTTTGGGCCATTGTGGGGACTCACCAGCCTGTTGGAATGGGCAATCCTGGGAGGCGGTGGCATAGGGTGGAGAGGGCAACCTGCTTGCGTCCTGTTTCCTAGAATCACAGAGTCCCAGCCTGCTTTGTGTTGGAAGGTACCTTAGAGCTCACCCAGCTCAGCCCCCTGCCATGGGCAGGGGCACCTTCCACTTCAGCAGCTTGCTTCAAGCCTTGTCCAGCTTGGCCTTGAACGCTGCAGGGATGGGGCATTTCAAAGGGCAGTGATATTTAGGCCAACACAGCAGTCAGTGACTTGTCTTAACCGAGTAAATCTGTTCTCAGTAAATACTAAATTCTACTAAATCCCGATTAATCTTGTAATCGTACCAATTTCTATTGCAAGATTTGATGCTGGGCTGTTCTCTTCATGGGTCCCCTGAAAACAGAAATTGATAGAGAGCAATGAACAGAATGGGATTGTTCTTTCCAGCAGTGCCAGGCTGCTCCCGCAATGAGGAGCAATGTGGAATCCAGAAAACAGGAAGAAGAGGTCTGACAGCTGAAAGTGCTTTACAACAGCATCAGATGGAGCCATCAGGATTGCTGGAGATGTGAGGCAAGGGCAGACTGGGCTCTGGGGGAGCAAGAGACAAAACCCAGTGCTCCTTAGGTGAAGACTTCAGTGCGTGGTGCGTGCTTGGACGTGGGCTTGGTTATGGCTTGGTGGTTGGGGGAAACATGAAGATGCCACAAAGAAAACCCAGGTATTGCTGAGGAAAGCAGAGAGCGAATGGAGAAGTATTGGCAGTTGATCCCAAGCTGTCTGGATGAGAGGTTTGTCTCAGCGCTCCATGCTCTGAATGTGAATGTGTTGCACGGAAGGAGATGATTTTTGTAGACTTAAATACTTTTGTGTCCTTCACCCTCTGCCCTCGCTGTAGGGGACACTGCGGGGCTGGGGCTTTGCCTGAACGTAACCCGGGGCTCGCTCTTGCCTTGGCTCCTTGGTTAGCAGGAGCTAACAGTGGATGTCTATAGCCTGCCATGCTGCTGCCAGAAGCCCTTGTTGAGTGACACCTTGCTCAGGCTGGACACAAGCACTTGAATCTCTACGTGTTGCACAGTGCGCTGTTGGCTTGCATGCTGAGCAGAAGTTAGTGATGCGAAACTGAGCTCCTTTGGGTGCAAAGCTGAAGGAATGCAGCGTGTCACTGTGTGGTTTGGAGCACATCCTGCTGGATCAGTTTCCCACCTTTCATACAGGTGCTGTGAAATTGCTTAGGCTCTTTGTTTGCAGGAATCGTTTGTGTATCTGTGTCACTGGGGAGATGCACCTCGTGTGCTGCAGAAACCCTCCTCCAGCCCCAGGCCAGGGTGTGGAGGAACTGATTCTGTCCCTTGGTATTGGTATTAACACCAGTGGTTGCATTAGAGCAAAGGGGATGGAGCTCAGAAAGGCTTCTGAAGAGCCTTCCCCCCACCCCAGCTTAGTGTTCCTGGGTAGAAGCTGTTATTTTTTTAGCAATACATCATTTGGTTAGAAAAAGATTTCCTGAGAACAGACAAAATGTTCCATGAGAGTGTTGTCAGACTAATGTGAAATGTTTTACAAGCATGTCGGTTGAGCCTGAACTTCCTTGCTACGCTCAGTTACCACTGGAATGTAGAGCCAGTGATCTATTGGTGAAAAGGCAATTGAAATGGTCCTTAGACTGAAATACTCTGAATAATATAATGCAGTACAGCGTAAGAGAGGTGATGTGTTTAGCTGGAACACAGAGGCCGTGATTGTGGTGTGAATAGATCAGAAAAATAACTTTTATCATATTCCCTGTTGAGCATCGACAGAAATGCTGGTGTTGATCTAATATTTAAATAGCCCATCCCCAAGAGTGGTGCCCCTGTGTGATGTGGCCGAGCAAGGCCCTGACCCTCCCATCATTCATTGAGGTTTTTGTGCAGCCGCAGAATATTCGGTCTTTTTAGATGCCTTTTACTGAGGTGCTTTGTTAAACTGAGTCCCACGGGGCAGCATCTCCACGTTGATTGTACAGTAATGCCTTTGTAAATTAAAGGTACCTGACAACAGAAAGGGCCCTCTGGGGTGGATGAGGTCCCTTGCAAGCCAAACCATCCTGATCCGCTTCACCACTCCCGTTGGCATCCCGTTGTGTTGGCAGCTGCAGCTGCTGCTAAGCTGGGGAGAAAACCAAGGCAGGAAATGGAGGAAGAGCCGTTCCTCACCGCCTCACTCATACGGCAGTAACTGGGACTGCAGGACAACTGTGCGGGTCTGCTGAGCCATCAGGGCACACTTAGGGACCTTAATGAGCGCCAGGTAGGCATGTTGGAGGCTTCCCATTCAAAGGATGCTTGGGATGTGCCCTGCCAGACCCTGTGGACGTAGTCATACAGTCGCAGAACCCATCTTGGTTTGTGTTGGAAGGAAGCGTACAGCTCATCCGGTTCCAACCGTTGTCCTCAGTAGCAGTGAGGATGTGCAGGAGGAGCAGCGAGCAGGAGGCACTGCTGCAGCTCTGCTTCTGGTACGGTGCGAACACATCCCGAGGCTCTCGGCTCATTGCTCTTTCGCTGTTTCAGCTTACTCTTCACCAGTTTAAACCTTTCTGTGTATGCCCAGTGCCAAACAACAATGTTGGTCCTTTTGACTGAAGCAACTGCGGGGAAGGAACGTCGATCCCCTCAAGGTTTTGGGGGAAAACCCCTTCAGTTTTGCTCGCTCAAGTTGTACTTGTCAGTAGATGGCAGCATCCATCCAGGCTTGGCTTAAAAACTGACCCAAACCCCGACGAAAGTGGGGCCTTCAGAAGTACGAAGGAAATGCTCACAGAAGTCCAAGATAGGATCCCTGCCATGTTGTTTTCCAGGGTCTATATTTGATATAATCACCGAATATTTGATAACCGTTGGTCCTGATTGACCCTTTTAGAAACTGATGTTGAAGGGCAGCACATGGGGAGCTTCATGCAGCAAACATAGTGGCCGTGTGCGGAGCGCCATGTGCAGTGCTCCATGTGCAGTGTGCCATGCAGCCAATGCAGTGCTCCATGTGCAGTGTGCCATGCAGCCAATGCAGTGCTCCATGTGCAGTGCTCCGTGTGCAGTGCTCCATGTGCAGTGTGCCATGCAGCCAATGCAGTGCTCCATGTGCAGTGCTCCGTGTGCAGTGCTCCATGTGCAGTGTGCCATGCAGCCAATGCAGTGCTCCGTGTGCAGTGCTCCATGTGCAGTGATCCATGCAGCCAATGCAGTGGCTGTGTGCAGAGCTCCATGCTGCAAACACAGCAAGGTGAGTGTCCGTTTCTGACCATGGGGTATGTTGAGGGCCTGGTACACAAATGATGCAGAGAGGGGTGGATTTTCCTGCAGAAAAACAAAGGCCTGCGGGCTCAGGGTTTAGTCTGCCAGTGATGGTGCAGAAAGGAATTGGTTCTGGCTTGCTTTGGGATCTGTTGTTTGGGTTTTGTGGGTTAGCTTTTCACCAGCACTGTGTGTTCCTAACCCCATGCTGTATGGAACGAGAGGGTTTGCAACCACACCTCCCGTGCTTTGCATTCTGTGGCTGTAGCCCTGCAAAGTGATGCTAATGCAGGAAGACGCGAATGATTATGTTGTATTGCTCTTGGCAGGAGTTTCAATATTCTTATTTTCTCTTTATTGCCAACACTTTTCTCCTTTCAGTACTGTACTTGGGTTTGTTTCTATTGCACTTATTTATTACAAATACATTATGCCCCATCCCTGGCAGCATCCAAGGCCGGTTGGATGGGGCTTGGAGCAAGCTGCTGTAGTGGAAGGTGTCCCTGTCTGTGGCAGGCGGTTGGAACCGGATGAGCTTTAAGGTTCCTTCGAACCCAAACCAGTCTGGGATTCTGTGATTATTCTGCTCCTGGTTGCACTGATGTCTGTTGGGGACTTCTCTCTTTGAAGACAGGGAAGGAAAGGGAAGAGATTTTCTCCTGGTCTTGGGTCTGGCCACTGCTGCCCATAGAATGGGCTGATTGGCAGCGGTTTTGAGGGGCTCCTTCATGACCCCCACGTTCATACTGCTGCCTTGCAGTGACTGACTTCTGGGGCTGGAGGAAGGCTCCCTGCACACCCAGGTGGGTTCTGCCTTGATGTAAGCCCATGCTGGTACTGTTGGTCACTGATGTCGGCTGGGGATGTGCAAGCAGTGATGTACTCATAGATGTACATGTGGAGAAAGGTCCCTGCTTCACCTGAGATCCTGTATATGTAAGTTCATCCCTGCACTTCCCAACTGCCCAGCATGTCCCAAAGGGGAACAGCGGCAGCCAAAGGGGTGCAGCAGCAGCTCTCCTGCCCTGTGGAGCTTTCACATGGAGTTGTGTGATCACTGCACCCTGGTCTCCTCCTGTGCCTTAGAGCCCTGCCTGTGCTCCGTGCTCCATGCTCCACATTTTGCTATTCCTGCCCTGGAGATGCACTTGCAGGGCATGTGGGACTGCTGGGACTGGAGAGGATGGAGGGAGGCAGGGACAAATGCCTGCATTGGCAGGACGTGGTGGTTAGTGCTGATATACTGCGGCTGGTTAATACCTGGCCTGGGGAGCTGGGAGCAGCTTGTGTCTTTATTGCTTGGTTTTGGTGTATAGCTCTTGGCATACTCAGAGAACTGTCTTAATCCTGTTACAAACCCAACCCCAGAGCATGATGCTGAGCACCACAGAGCATGCAGGCATGGAAAACACCCCTGCCTCAGGGCTGTGCTGGTGGGAATGCTGTGCCCTTCTCCCAGTGGTGTGCTGTCCCCTGTGCATCAGTTGGGTCAAACCCCCAGGAGTTCTGGCTCTTGTGCTTCCCCCAGGATACAATGGGTCAAAGGAGCTTCCCAGGGGTCAGCATCCCTCTCTGTCTGGTTTGTTATCCATAACCATCTCCCGGTGTGTGTTATGGAATTGGAGGGCACAGTGAGCAGACACAGCCGATGCACCCTGCACAGGGTGAGTGGCTTTGCGTGGTGTAACTGGCATCTCTGTGTCCTGTTCCCATGAACTTGCATTCCTTCATAAACCACCGGATTCCATGAGCAGTGCAGCCCAGATAATCTCAATGTTGTCATGACATGTCTCAGTTACAGGTTCTCACTGTGACTTTAGACCAGTCAATGTCTGTAGTGTTGGGTCTGTAATGGACAGTGTTGTGTGCCTGCCCCAGCTGAGCTCTAGAGGTTTGTGACTGCTGTAACTGAAGCAGAGAAGTCCGGTTTCCTTGACTTATTTTAACCCATGGATTAAATTCAAGACTCCCAAAGCAGACTCAGACCAAGAGGCTTAAAGGGAGGTGACAGTGAGCTGTGCCATTGAGGTGGCAGTTCCTCCCTTCTGGAAGCCAGCATGGTCACAGTGTGGGTACCACAGACGTCACCAAGGCCCAGCCGGCAATGTTAACTGTTTCTGTCCCCGTCTGTGCTTAGGGGCAGAGGGGTCCCTGTGGGCTGGGGACCTTTGGGAAGTCCTGTGTGTGTGTGAAACATGGCAGTCACACCTCCCTGCAGTCCTGATCCAGCTCTGCAGCAACAGCACCAGAGGGACGTGCAGCTGTTGAGTGAGTGCAGAGGAGGCCATGGAGATGCTGTGAGGGCTGGAGCAGCTCTGCTCTGGAGCCAGGCTGAGAGAGCTGGGCTG
>JASSUY010021896.1:0-23159 GCA_032466535.1 Forpus xanthops
AGCAACTTCATGTGCCAGCTCCTTCAGGACCCGTGGATGGATTTCATCAGGTCCCATGGACCTGTATACGTTAAGGTTCCTAAGATGGTCTCGAACCAGATCCTCTCCTACAGTGAGCCCAAGGTCTTCATTCTCACTGTCCCTGCGTCTGCCTTCCAAGACTTCGGTGGTGTGGTCAGCGCATTTGCCAGTGAAGACTGAGGCAAAGAAATCATTAAGAACCTCAGCCATCCCCATATCCAGGGTAGCTAGTTCTCCCGATGGTTTCTGAAGAGGGCCCACATTGTCCCTAGCCTGTCTTTTACTTGCAGTGTACCTATAAAATCCCTTCCTGTTATCCTTAACATCCCTAGACAAATTTAATTATAACTGGGCCTTAGCTTTCCTAACCTGGTCCCTAGCTTCTCAGACAACATCCCTGTATTCTTCTCAGGCCGCCTGTCCTTGCTTCCACCTTTTATAAGACACTTTTTTCCTTCAAATTTTCCTCAGCAGGTTCTTATCCATTCAAGGAAGTCTCCTGGCACTCCTGCTGCACTTCCTTCTAGTAGGGATGTATCGCTCCTGAGCTTGCAGCATGTGATCCTTGAGTATCAACCAACAGTCTTGTGCCCGTAAAGGGTTTGTTTGGCTATAGCAGAAACATGCAATCCCCTTCTTTCTACAAATACCCAGAAAATTGCAGATTTAGTTGAAATTCTCTTTCAATATGTCACAGAGCTATGCAACTTCTTTCTATTTTCTTCTTTTCTGAAGTCTTTCTCTTTCCAATTTAGCATGCGTAATGCTTGAAAGTTGTATTCAGAGAAAATGAAAAGCTTGATGTCTCTGAGATGCATTGCTATGCAAATGAGCTAAGAAGCATGTACGAAGCAAAGCAGAGGCTATAAAAAGTAAAATGGAGTTTAGTTTACCAATATTTTGCAAGTGCTTTAACAGCTTGCACAATTAAGTTTGGAACTATGGTGAATTAGATTGTGTGTATATTTTTATCTGCTTGATTGACAAAATTTTTCATTTGTTTAGCTCTCATTACTTTTTTGGGTTACTTTCAAGTTGGAGATTTACATTTGCTAGTCATCATATATCGTTGCCATCTTATATTACACGAAGGTATATCCATATGTCCAGTTGCTTGGCAGTCGAGGACTATGGAACAGAGAAGAAGTAAGTGAGCTTATTAAAATCCAAAATTATGTCCATGAAATCTATGTCTGGAAGAAACTGCATTTCTCAGCTAACACATTTTGAGGGAAAATTCTCAGATAATGAGAGCTATCATAGAATAGTTTGGGCTGGAAGGGACCTTCAAATGTCATCTAGTCCAACACCCCTGCAATGAGCAGGGACATCTTCAACTAGATCAGATTGCCCAAAACCACATTCAGCCTGGCCTTGGATGTCTCCAGGGATGGGAAATAGTGCATCTACCACCTCTCTGGGACACTTCTTAGAGTATTTTACCACTCCCACTTTAAAAAATTTCTTCCTTACGTCTAGCCTGAATCTCCCCTCTTTTGGTTTAAAAACATTATCCTCATCCTATTGCAACAGGCCCTGCTAAAAATTCTGCCACCACATTTCTTATAGGCTACCTTTAAGAACCAAAATGTTGCTTTTGATAAAAAATGCAACAGTCCCATCTTTTGGCGACTGAATGTCCTGGGTTCAGCAACAGCAGTCTTTTTTCTCCTTAGTAGCTGGTGTAGTGCTGTATTTTTGACTTTTGTTCTGGGAACAGTGTGGATAACACCGGTGTTTTTATTTGCTGCTCAGTAATGTTTAGTCTGACCTAGGACTTTCTGAGCTTCATGCTTTGCCAGGGAGGAGGGGAAGCCAGGAGGAAGCAGAGACAGGGCACTTGACACAAACTAACCAAAGAAGTATTCTATACTGCAGCATGTTATGCCCAGTATATAAATTGGGGGCAGTTACCTGGAAGAGCTAGATCACTGTTTGGGTCAGGCTGGGTAATTTTCCATGGGTGGTGAGCAGTTGTATTCTATTCCCTTGTTATTTCCCTTGTCATTATTATTCTTGGTGATAGCAGTAGTGGTTTGTGTTATACCTTAGTTACTAAACTGTTTTTATCTCCACCTGTGGGAGTTACATTCTCTAGATTCTCCTCCCTGTCCTTCTGGGAGTGGGGGTTGGAAGTGTGGGGAGTGAGTGAATGGCTGTGTGGGTCTTGGTTACCAGCTGGGCTTAAACCATGACACCTAGCAAGAGAATGTTTAAGGCCTAGGGAAGATTCCTCTATTAAGAATGTCCCTCACCCAAAACGTTTCTCAAAATTTTACAACAGCTGAAGCCCTGCTACCCATTTCCACATTCTGGTTAAAATGGTAGTGAAACAGTTCAGAGGTATCTAGATGTCAGTAGTGCAAATTAAACACTCATTGTATTCAGAGCAAATGGGAAGTCTGGGATAGCACAGTGAACAAGGAGACTGTACTGCAGAAAGCTTATACATTTTCAGAGCTTGAAATGTCACCAGTATTGAAATTAAATGCATGGAAAGGAGACTTGTCATAGTGAAATTTGGTAGAAAGAGTTCAAAAGATGGAATGAAATGACTGAAATTGCTGTGGCACATTTTGTAGCTTGTGTGACTGCTTCTTTCCAGGCTCAAAGTCCAGTCTCTAGTACAAGTCATACATGCTCTGCACATTTTTTATTTGTTTTTGAGGAACTGACTCACGCATCCATATTGCCCTTGGAATAAAAGGTGCAGTTAATTTGGTGATGGTAGGGGTTAGTTCAGATGGCATCACAGGAAAGAACAGAGAATGATACTTTTCTATATTTACCTGCTGTGATTCTGCATGACTTTTTAATTTGCCTTAAAATAAAGCTGCAGTCCTTGCTATAACATATATAAAAATGATTTGATGACCATTATGTTTGCATTTGGCATATAATAGCATATCTTTAACTGAAAAAAATAATCCCAGTTTCAGGGAGAATTGTTTTGAGGAGCTTTTAGAGTTAGCAGCATAGAATTGTTTAGTTATGTATGTCTAATTGCATATATATAAGAAATACATAAACATTTCAGTACATATTTTTAACCAATTTTTGATAGATATTAACGTAATTTTAATAGGACATTATATATGAATAGCAGAAAATTGTATTAAAAAAAAAAAAAAGTGTGAGTAACATCTACCAGGTACACTAGTACCATGAGCAGAAAACATCTAAGTCCATTTATACATGACTCTCTTCCTTATTTGAAAAAGTGGCTGACATATTTTCATTTGAAGCTGTCACTAAATGATGTTTAAAAATTTAGTATGCATAAATATTTTATTAGAGATTCTGAAGTCTCCTTATCTTGGTCCTGAAGAAATATTAGTTACTAAATTGAAAAATTATTCCATAAAAGGACTTCTTAAACAAATTCAAAAGTACATATTGTTTCAGGGAAGGCAAACGTCAATGCTAATTGGTCTTTACAGTGTTTCTCAAACACAGACTAAAGGCAAAGAAATTAAATGCTTTTTTCATGCTGTCAAGTCTTCAAAGCAATATATAGCTCATCTTAAAACAGAAAATGCTTGGTTTTTTTAGTTACTCCTTTGTGCTTCCATTTTCAAATCATACTCAATTTGAAGCTGCATAGAGCCCTTATGTGAAATTTAATCTACATGCCATCATAAATGCATATTTTTTAGAAATTTGCATTAACTTAATACATGCAAGGAAATGATTTGAAAAGATGTTTTCTATCTCAGTTTAAATTCTTAACTCAGAAAAACAAGAAAACTAGACAGAAGGTGTAATACTGAAAAAAATTATGGAAAACCAAAGAAGAACAGCAATTGAAGTTCTACTTGATCCCTAGAATAAAGTTAGAAAATCTATCAGGGAAACACAGCCCTAACATATGATAAAAAATGGATCTTTACCATAAGCAGGTTATTTCACACGGTTATAGAACAGAATTTTTACTGTGTTTTGAAAATCCTTGTATGATAGAATTTTGATACCATACAGTTCCATGAAGATTGCTCAGTAAAATGCATGATGGTTTTTAGTGTGAGCTCTAAGAAACATTCTCTAGAAGACAAATCTAAAATCTTCATTAGAACCTTAAAATTCACTGTAATACTGTCAGTAATCTTTACGTTATCTGGACAGTTGTTTAATGGAACAGCTGCGAAAATATTTCACAATTTCTATTCTTAATATGCAGCATATTTAAATGCAATCAAAATACACAGTCAAAGTATATTTGTGTGTTTACATAAATGCTGAACTAACAGTGGTCATTACACTGTTGTTACATTTTGGTTTGTCATTTATGATTCTTAAGGCAAGAGCTGCCTAATTGAAATATTGACTCCATTACGTGGTAATGCACTATACATTACCACAGCTGCATTACCTTGTAGAAATTCACTATTAAAACACAATAAGGTTCCTTTTCTTTGGTACTATATTTTTATTTTTTGGCAGTTAGATTTGAGCTGGATCAGCTTCCTAAAGGAGTTCAGCTCTAGTCTCTAAAATGTGAATATCGGCAGAGGGGAGAGGGTGAAATCAAGGAGGCTGAGAGTAGTGAAGGAGACTGGTTTCACTCTGTGTTGGATATAGATGATATTAAGCTGAGATGGAATTACACGCCTTATTACTTACACTTGATAGAGCTCACCTCTGATTCCAGGTCAACACCCACCATATGATGACAGCCTGCATTTTGCAAAGTGTAGATTAAACATGACAATGACTTATATTAGCTATTCTGCTATACAGATCTTTTCCTTCATGTTAGAAAGATAAACATTTACTTCAGTAAAGCATTTTTCAGCCCAGTACATCCGTTTTTAGCAAGTGAAATGTGAAGAAGAAACTATTTGTTTATTTTTTACCTCTCATGAGAGTGCACATTTTTGAGTAGAAAAGGCACAGCTTCAGTAAAATGCTGAAAGTCCTGATGAACTGAATACTTCACATCTCATAAATTACTTCTCTGATGCAAAATAATTATAGAATGATTTCTTCAAAAAGAGTGACTTCAATAGTGTGTTGGATATGAGGCCAAGTATAGAAGATAATAAGATCTTAATATGGCTTGATAAAGAGTAATTAAAAAGTTTCTCTGTATTATCTGTTTCCTGATTAAAGAAATTACCTGTGTATTGATAGAACATAATTCTAATAATTTTAATTTTGGACACTTAAAGTAGGTAATATAATTTTAAAATTTCTTCTTTCTATTAGAATGAATGATTAGTATGTTATCAGTACAACATCAACTTATTTTGTAATGTTGATAATATGAGCAAATTAGTTCAGTAGAATAAAGTGTGTAAGCCCTTATTTTGCTGTTTTATAGTATCATCCAGTACCCAAATATAACGTATAATTAGATCACAGCTTTTCAAGGAGCGAAAGGATATACAAGTGTCCAGAATAAATGGATCTTCCCCATGAGTAATTCAGTCTTCTGGTCTTATTTTACAATTCCAATTCTAAAAATATGTATTTTTTAAAATATATCATAAGAGAAACAATAGTACAGACACCATTTAGCTTTCAGGGAAGGAATGCATAAATGTCCTTTTATTTTGCTTGACCTTAACAACAGATGACCATCTGGATAACTGCTGTGCATGGTGCCAAAAAAACCGTTAACCAGTAAAATAAATAAATAAATGTAATTAAAATGAAAAGCTGCCAAGAGTGTGTAATCACAGGTCTCAGAGTCAAATCTACAGATACAGGTCAAAAAATATTGATTGTCAAGAAGCTAATCTTGCATAAGTGCCATGTAGTACAAGGTAGAATACCCCCACCATTTGATGTTCTTTACTCACATAAACACTTTGCACTCAGTTTTATCTAACTATTGCCTGATTGAGGGGGTGAGGTGTGTGAATACCATTTCTGTCAATGTTGCTATCATAGGCAAATGATTTAAACAGTAATTCAACTTCTGTTCTTGTTTTGTTCTTCAACTCAGTCCAATTCTCATGATTTCAGTAGGAGTTGCAAGTGCCTGAAACCATTGAAAAACAGGCCAGAATTCGTCTGATCCTTGTCTGGTTACCTGCAGGAATATTGTGAAGTAAAATAAGTGGAAACCCTGTAGCTGTAGAAAGCTTCCGGATGCCCTGGGTAAAGTGCTGTAAAACTGTAAAATGCATTGAAGTGCATTCTTCTTGTTGGCTTTAGTAATTTTATTTGTAGTATTCAGTTCTTCCTGCTCACACTTTGCTGTGAACGGAAATAGCATTTGTTTTCTTCTTTGAGCACAGTTTTTCATGCGTTTTTTATCAGTGGGTTGGAAAACACAGTTTTTCAGTAAAAAACCCTCTGGCTGCTCATTTTTAAATAGAGAAGTCTTTAAAAGTAAATATATATCATGTATGAAATAAATGAGTCTTTATTCTACTTTCACCATGCGATAACCACAGAATCATAGAATACCAGGTTCGAAAGAAACCTCAAGGGTCATCTGGTCCACCCTTTCTAGGCAAAAGCACAGTGTAGACAAGACAGCTCAGCACCCTGTCTAGCCAAATCTTAGAAGTGTCCAATGCTAGGGAATCCACCACTTCCCTAGGGAGATTATTTTAATGTCTGATTGCTTGCATTGTGAAAAATTTTCCTCTTGCTTCCAATTGTAATATTCCCACTGTACCCATTGTAACCATTACCCCTTTTCTTTCCCATGTGCCTTCTTGTAAAAAGGAGTCCTTATGTTCTTTGTAGCCACCCATTAAACACTGGAACATGTAGACAGGTGTACCCCATCACTCCCTAACAGGCAATAGTCATCAAAGTTGTTAGTTTTTTTTTTTTTTTTCTGTCATAAAAGTCAAATCTTGACAGCACCAGCCCCGAAGCCAGAAGTTGATTTGTATTATACATCTATTTCTGGTTTCACACTCTCCTCTAATTGGAAAAATCAAAAAAAAAAGATAACTTGGGCAGCATTATTTTTCACATGCACCCCCAGGACTTTGTAGCCTTTCTTGATTCTGCCCTGGTTCAGGCTTCTGGTGTCATTCTTGCCTGCATAAAAGAGTAACATGGATAGGAGGCTGTGCTCTTGACAAGTTGTGTCACTCTCTTAGCAACGTCTTGGACCTTAGCTCTCATAAGGCAGCAAACCCCACATAATTCCTTGTCAGGCAGGCAGATGGGTGCCTCAGTGCCCCTTAACCAAGAGCTACCCTCTATGAGCGCTCCTTGTTTCTTTTTACAGTATCACTGTGTGCTGTTGATGCAGCTTCTGCTTGTAGGCCTTGCTGTGGGTGTCTACAGCTGTTACATCCGATTTTAGCTGTAATGCTAGAGAGTAGGGACTAAAGCAAAATCCACTTTTGTGCACTACACTTTGTCCCTCGTAATCTAAGAAAAGCCACCTGAGATTTAAAAATATTTCTAAGACCATGTGTTAGAAAATACTTATCAGTTGTCATACCACTTCAGTGGCAGGTAGCCCACAGATCAAACTTTGCTTTGTGATAATACAGTGTGGTTTTTGAAAGGTATCTATCTGATTTCCTGTGTGGGGTTTCTGAATTTTTTGAAAATCAGGGTCTTTTTTAAAATTTTAAATTGATCCAAGCTAATGCAAGGTGTGGTAAGCAGCATATCTGGTCACCTTAAGGCTCTGGGAATAGCTGAAGAGTAGAATATTCAAGCTTTTGCTACGTATTTGATCCTAGTGGTTTTATTTCTTCTATCACTGATAAAAGAATAAGGGCTTTAGAATGCATTAAACTAGCTTTTAAGCTCCCTTACTCAACTGCTATAACATATCTAGTACTGTTTAATGTATTTTTTTTAATTCCAATTTTCTTCATGTGAAAGCTGTGTTAAAAATGAGCAGAGCAACCTTGAGCTGTTAGAAACAAACTTGCACTTTACAGCGAATGCATGAGTAGAGAAGGACTTCATGAAAATTTTACTCCCTGAGAAGCGAATTCTTTTGGCTCACATGCTTTCAATCATTCCTGATGTTTCTCCTGACAATAGCTCAGGCGGTTGCTACTGACTCGATAAGTTTGATTGTTTGGATACCTGTCATACAGAACTGGAGGGTGGTTGCAAAAAAAAAAAGCAAACACAAGATTAATTGAAATAAGAATACAATTTTCCACAACAGCAGTTCAAACCAACGTTTCTGACTGCTTAGTCTGATTCAATGAGTCCTCCCAAATTATATAATAAAGTAATTCTGAAATCAGTGGCCAGCCCATTTTAGTTTGTAAGAGGAAAATCTTGATAGCAAAAAATAAAACACTCATTTTAGAAGCCTGAAAATCTTATTTGCTCTGAGAAACTACAACTGCTATTCTGAGTATCTAGGACTCTGTAGAGCCAGGATTATCTTTATAACTGGGTCCTGCTACTATCTGATTCTTTTCACTGATTTTTAATTCTCTCTTCCTGAAAAAAATATTTTTTTTTACTGTCAAGAGTTATGCTTCATTTATGTTCAGCAGAAATTGTGTCCTCACTGTGGGGAGGACTGTTCCTGCAACATCTGTGAGGAATACCCTTCAGGCTGATTGTTTTTCCTCCTAGAGGGATGAGTTCCATTATTTTTGTATATTTTTCTTTTGGCACTGCAGAATCCCAATAAAAATAAGCTCTTTCTCCAGAGAGTGGCAACAGTGTATCTGAGCAAGACTAAAGATGAAAAATGGCAGACAATGGAGAGGACAGGATGTAAAAAAGATTGCTCTAAAATATGTGATTTGTGAGAGAAAATAATCTCATTCTTTTTATGTGCCCACTTTTTATGCGCCCACAGATAGAATACTCCCCGCTAATTATATTTTCCTCTTGTAAATGCCCACGTTTCAGTTTTCCTTTGAGAGGTGAAATAATATACCATAGTAAACACATAGATTTGCCATGGCATTCTAAAGAAATGATAAAGTGCTGCAGAAAAATAGCTAGAGAGAGTGGTTAGTTGCTTCAATTTCTGGAAATGTCAGGCACTTTTATCTCGTGATTCAAAGTACCAGCAAATACTCCAGTGTTATTTCTTGATGCAGAAAGGATCTAGGAGAAACTTTTCAGTCCTTTGTTGAGAAAATGAAACCAGAGTTGCTTGAATGTCCTCTGTAACAAGCCTGAAACAGCAAAGGCACAGTGTGATAATTTTCTGAATGTTACAACACATCTTTTTTCATCAGAGAGGTTCTGAACTGCATCCTGGAGAATAATTAATATTTAGCAGAGTGCAAATTTGCCAAATGTAAGATTTGTTTAGCATCTAAAGCTCTGCTGTTTTTGTGTCTGCAGTTTGCTTACTGCTCAAATCATTCTCAGTGACACTCAGCCCTTCTCCAAACAAGTCTGATGGAGTTCTATGGCACAGGTTGCATGGGTATTTGGATTTTTTTTCACTCTACCTGCTTGAGATATACTAACAACACAACTGAGGAAGCTCTCCCATTAGTGTAAAAAAACAAAGGAAACCCTCTCTAAAGGACTTCACTCTACTGGAAAAATAAAAACTCTTCCTTAGTTTGCTCAGATCTTAAAGAATATTTATAAAAGAGTACTATAAGCTTTGAAAGTCATAAATAATATTTGTAGCAGAAGTATATATTTCAAATGATATTTATAACGACATGTAGATTTATAAGTTTTGCTGTTCTAATTTACTGTGATACTTTTCTATTTTAAAACATTTTAAATTAGTGTGTTTTAAAAAAACATAATAATTATTTGTTGATATAGTAGCATTCTGGAACTGATAAAAAGTGTCAGGTGACCAGGATAAAAGGTTACTGATGTTTCATAAATCTCAGGGCACATCTTCTAGCCTCTGGTACCCACTATGTAGACTCTGTGGCCTGACTAAAAGCAGGGATTTTAAAAGTTAGAGGTTAGACCTAATCTCCGGTAACTGATGGAGGTAGCATAGGGTTTTAAATCATATTATGATAGCAAATTGCTGTCAGACATCTTTCAATAGATCTTGATGATAAATGTCATTTGCCAATAGACTCAGTTGCAATTTGCATGATAGCACCTTTGCCAAATGCAAAGATATCTTAGATTAGTTAGATATTAATACCATCTTCTGAGACTTGAAATGGAGGAAAGATCTCAGGCACCATATTAAAATTCTGAGCTGTAGCAAGGCACTTCTCATACAGGAGTCGCTTACTCATAAAGAGAAATTGCAGCAGGGAGGAATGAAAGGAATGTAAACAAATAGCTAGTACTTGATGTTCTGAGCAAATAGAGTCTATAACCAGGAGCTTGGCTCTGCAGCAGTACAGCTGAAGAGGCAGGGAAAGCATTGCTGAGATTTCTGTGGGATGTCGGAGAACAGCGCTTTGTTACTCTTGTCACGATCTACTCGGGTGAAGTGAGCTTAGAGGAGAGGGTGCAGGAGGGTGATGGGCCAAGAAAGGAGGCTGTGTCTTGAATACATTATAAATCATCAAGCAGCTGCCTTTGAGAAACAGTCTTTTCAACAGAAACTTTGAAAGCATTTCTTTCAGAGGCTGCTCAGCACAGCTGCCCTTACTCCCATTTTCCTCAGCATAATCAAGAACACATCTTACTTTGTTGATAGTAGAAAAGGCTAAAACCCCTAAAAGTGGTTCCTGTATGTATATGGTCACTGTAAGGTTTTTAAGTATATGTACTCTAGATTCTATCTAACCCTCTACCATAAAGGTTTTTCTTTCTCCTCAGTCATGTACATTTGGCAGAACTATAGAGGATTATTTTCATGGTTAACAGTGTCTTAGTTTCTGCAGTTTATGGAAGCTTTTTACCCTACAAAATTAGTAAGCAATGGAGACCTGATTGTGAATCTACTTTTGCTAAGTATCAATTTTGTTATGGGTCTCAGTTCAGGGAAATCCCCCCGGGCATATTTAAGTCTCACTGACTTCAAACTTAACCACATACTCAAATGTTTTCTCAAACAGGAGCCAGCATTGGCTCTAACATGACATCTAATAGCTTACTAGAATGACTAAATGGTTCACAATCTGTCCTAAGTGTTCAGTGGTGCTTATTTGACTTGCAGTTCTTACAGCAATGCTTAGACAGCTTGCAAGATCAAGCTTCCATAGCAATAAGATTCTCCTCAGGTCTCTGTTCCTCACAGAGATCGAGGAAGCCTACTTTAAAGAGACTTTGAAAGGCAGAGCTGCAATGGCATATATCTTGATATGAAAATATGTTTTCCTACCTCATCTCTTATTACTGTAAAAATTGAAAATAGAATACACATTTTCTCCTCAGACTCCAAGGGTATGTTTTTACTGGTTTAACCCCTCATTACTGAAAGTGAAATGTTTCATATGAAGGTAATAATTTGCTTGATTTAATATTTTTGACTTCCTGGCTTATAACATTTTTTAGTTTATAAGACTTCTATAAATGAGAGAATAATTTTTTATTACAGCTGCAATTTATTCTGTATCTTATACACAGTAATTTTTGGGAGAAGAATTTTCTCTTTCTTTTCTCATTTTGCAAATTAATACAAGGTTAATAAAGATGTTCACAAATTCCCATTTCTAATTATTTAGTTACCAGTACAATTAATTTCCTGTGAGACTAGTGAGTTAAGAATGCATTAAGTTTTTTCCATTAAATATTTGTGTTGGAGTTTCTGTACTCTGAGAAAATTCTATTTGGCATCTGTACAGAATAGAATTACTCCAAAGCATTTAATTTTGTCTTTAAGGACCACTTTTTTTTTTTTTCTTGTTGCTGTTAACCCTTTCTGATTTGTCAAAGATTAATAAAATTTATTTAATAAATTTTAATAGAATTTATTAAATAGAATAACTTCAATTATTTAATTGAATTATTTTGTATAATTGAATTATTTAATAGAGTAATTTTAATAATCTATTATTATTTTTTGTTGTTATAGCCTGAAAATGTCTAGAAGGATTGAAGTATATTGTTTTCTTGATCAGTGCTATTCTTAATGTAATTATTTCATGAAAAGTAATGCTTGATAAACCTCTGAAGAGGTAGGAAAATGGCTCACATTCCTGTATTAGATGATGAATGGCTCATATTCCTCTGTTAGATGCCTTCTAATGATTCTATGAAGGTTTCCACAGATAAAAACCATTTTGAAAAAAGCCTTTTTTGTAGTTCTTTAATATTTTTTTCTTTTGAGCAAAATGCAAAGCAGTTAAGACACAAGCAAGCATTAACAGAAAAGAAACTGAGAGGCTCCTTTGAGTCCATTTGGTTGTTTTTGTCACTGATTAGCTTACATGTACGCAGTTAAATGTGTCATTTATGGCACTTTAAGGAAATTTAAAACATGAAGTTGATGTATGCAAGAAGCCACGCAAAAAATACAGTTACCTCCAAAGCAGTGTTCATTCCTTGGGGCCAGGATGTCTTTAAAGCGTATTTATACAAAGCCTTTAAAATAACAGAGCAAGTCTTTGACTGAAAGACTAACAGAGCTAGGATTGCCATTAACCCCCTTCATACTAAGAGCAAGTTTTGCACATATTCAGGTGACACAGAAATAGATCAGAAAGCATAAATAGCAACTGGTACCTTCTCTTTATGTTTCATCTATCTGTTGGCAAAAGTAGTTGGGGAGGTGTTTTGCAGAAGGTCTAGCATGACTGAAAATGTGTCTGTTTCCAATACTAACAGTTCGCCTAATAAAATACTTTATTTCTCCCAACATATTTTGCTATTTTTATGTACTCAGATTTTCACAGCTACAAAGTCTTCATGTCTTTAGGTATGAGTTAATTCCCTTTGATTTCTGTCAGAAAATCATCAAATTAGAGCATAAAGTACTTTGGAAAATTCCTCATTATCATTTAATCTGACTTCCTGTGGAAACTGTGCTTAGACAAACTTTTTCCATGGATCAATGTTTTCCTTTTGAACTTATTGATGGTTTTCCTTCAATTTTCATCAGGGTATTATAGAGTCAAAGATTATGTTCTTAATCATTTTTGGTAATATGTGGTCAAGCAGATTAGGCAGACCATGTAAATTCCCTGTCTGAAGAAAAGTATTGAGAGGCCTTGGAAAAAGTAGCACAGGTACAAAGAAAAAATCTTCAATCAGACCTGGTTCCCTGAATACCCAATTCAGTCAAAGTCAAGATACTAACACAGGTGAAGTATTACTTCAAGAGCTGAGGTAACAGTTTTATTTGCTTTTTCAAGAGGATATATTATACAAAGTTCATTTTCATATGTATTTTTCCTTCACAACTGTAGCAGAAGTCATTGTGGCACTCAGGACAACTGAAAGAGCAGAAAAAAAAATGGTTTTCATAAGCAAACAAGTAAACATGATGACACCTTTGCAAATACATCCTTACTGCTTATGGATTCAAAACATATCCAAACTCTGACTATTTGTTGATTTTATAAGATTTTACATAGGTTCAAAATGTCATTATATTAATTATCTTTAATCAGTACTCCAGCTTTAGTTCTGTCATTTGGGATGTAAATATCATTAATCTTGTCAACAACACTTTTTTTTCAGCTACAGAAGGTCACAACTTCAGTTGAAATTGAATCTAATTTTGATTTAAAATTTTAATATTTAATGTGTATAAAAAAAGACAAAAAGATTGATATTTTTTGATTTTTTTTTTAACACCATTTCAAATTTTAACTTTGGAATCCTGAAACTAATGTTCCTCCTAAGTTTCTTGAGGTCTAAGACAATATTTAAAATGATAGTTTGATCAGCTCCATGTTAACCTCTGCAACAACTATGACTTTATTTCAGTACATGGTGAAGAAGATAATTCCTCCTACATCTTTTCTGCTTTTAATAGTAATGACTCAGCTATCACCTGGAAAGTGACAAATGCAAAGTTCTCTCCTTCCTCTGCCTGAGGAAGCTTTATTACCAGTCACTCAAGAAAGCAGCCTTATTCCCACAAAATTAGATAAGGAAATGGAGGCAGGAAAAGATCTGTGGTAGTGTCACTTTGTATGATACAGTTCATTAAGTCATTGTGTCAGTTAACCTTTGGTATGTCACTTCTTCATCATATTTGCTTGATTTCACAGCAAAAAATAATTACAGTATTTGATGAAAAGACCAAATCAAGTTGTTGCTCCAGCTTTGCCAAAGTAGATTAAATTACACTGCCACATCTAATATTAAACTGACATTAGATTTGATGTTAGCTAACAGACCAAGTAGAATAAGATACTTGTAGTGAAATTTCAATGAAAGGAACATATTATTTGCATTTTATTGAAATTCATTTCATTCCTTCTGCCTTTTCATAGAAATATGCATCTATCTCTGCAACAGTGAGCACAATTGCAGCTAATATTTGCGCGACCTTCAGTATTATGGTAATTCATTTAAATGTTCTTTGTTAATTAAGAATATTTCACACAAAAGGCAACTGACTTTTACCAATTAATTACATCTTTGAAATTATTGGAGTGATCGATTATCATAATCAGTAAGCATTATGGAAATAAAATAACAAATGAATCTGAAATATCAACTGATCTGTTTCAAGCTTTTTTTTTTTTTTTTCATTTCTCACTGAAAGGAATAACTTTTTAAATACAAGCCCATTTATTTGATGTTCAATTCTACACAAAATAGTAATAGAGTCTTCATTATCAAGGAAATTCATATTTTCAAAATTGTTGCTCATTCAGAATTTCAGAAAGTATGTGGGTTACCTGTCTGAGAATTTGGCAAATGTCACCTCTATTGCTATGAAAGAAGAGCTCTCTTCTTTCTGTTGAAAGAGTGGAAAAGAGTAAGCAATTGACTATTCAATATGCTCTTTGAAAGCATTCAACTGCTGTAATGTAAACATGACGATACATGATCAAGAGATGAAACAGATAAGAAAATATTGTTTTATGTTGAGGCACTCAGTAATTGCCAGTAACTAGGCAAATTTGTTGGATAGTTTTTAATCCAATGGTTACACCAGACAATCCAGATTCTTCAAAATCAAATTTTGAAGGCATTTAGCAATCTTGATTCGTTTTTTACTAGAAATGGGTTTCAACAGGAAATTTTTGAAAAAACACAAATATATTCAATTTGTAAAAAAAAATACAGTCTCTTTTCTTTGTGTTGTTCATGCTCTCGCAGTCATGAAGCGCAGAAGAGATGAGGGAACCAATGATCAGGGATATACATATAGTACATATCTGGTTAGAGGTCTGTAAGGGGGTTTGAGATCTGGAACTCATGACTAGTCTCATGCAAAACCTAGCCATCTCTTCTAGATAGCATGAGGTAAGAAGGTGGACTACTGTTTCCTAGAAAAAAATAAAAGAGTTTTATTCTGATGAAATTACTGTTATAAACACATAAAGCTTTATGGTGATAGAAGATCCTTTCATTTCCAGTTCTGAAAAAATTAACAGTGAATCACAGAAGTGGAACTGCTCAACAGAAACTGAGGATTCCTGTGACTGTAAGCCATCTAAAACATCATGTAAGATTTTAATCAATTAATCAACCAATGGGTGGCTGTTCAGCTTTCTACTTCCCTTTATTTTATTAAAAAGAAAGAAGTAAAATCTGTATGTCAAATAAGCAACATCACCAATGTCATGACTGCTTCAACTTCAGCTTAATCCTTAAAATGAAATACTGTGGCTTAAATCCCTTCTGCTTTAAAACACAGACTTCTATGGTCAATCAATGAGGGCTGAATGCTTTGATCATGCCCTCTTCACTGTGCCTATTTTTCATGTCAGAGATGAGGGGCAGGGAACTATTAAGTTTTGGCAGCTCTATGTCACCCTAAGTTTCTCCCTTTCAGGGAAATGCCCTGGCTGGACATTCAAGCTGACTTCTAACCTCATTTGCATCAACACAAAAAATACTTGTGATTCTGGCCCCAGAGTCTTTTTCTGCTTTAAAAAGAAAATCAGACAGTGTGACTGAACCTGGAAGACTGAACAAATAGCTTCATCTGAATAGAGAACCACAAAACCGGAAAAGAAAGTAGCTGAAGCAAAAGCATGTTTTCTTATTTGTGCTTTGCACTTTGACTCCAGTAGATCACATACCTCTGAGCCTGTGCTCAGAAAAGTAGTCTTTGTGTGATGTGTACTACAAAAAGCTCAGCAAAACCTTACTGCTCTGAAACAGAGACCTAGAATTTTACAGTAACTAGTTCTTAACTGAAAGAGGAGCCAAGGCATCCAGACACTTCTGTCGGTTCTGGAATATTCTTTGGGGTGGCTATTTTTCTTATTTTTTGACTTTTTCAATATTTTATATTTTTATTCTTTAATGTATAGATATGTGATTTTATATGTTCATTGTGATTTTAATTTTATTTTATTTATATACTTAGCATACATATTTTTCATGTCTTTGCATTTGCATTTACTTCTCTCTTTAAATAAAAAAAAAAAAAAAACACAACACCTTAATCTGACAGTCAGAAGTGACAGTGCTCAGGTTGAAATTAAAAGGTTATTCTTTCATGTGACCTGCTTCTGCAAACAGTAGAACTTTCCTTCTGAATCTGAAGACACTGAGATTTTTGCTGGATCATTCAAAAAAGTTTGAGTGTAGGAGAAACAGAATTGAAAAAGAAAGGGCATATTAACGGGCTGGAGCACCTCTTCTGTAAAGTCAGTCTGAGAGAGCTGGACTTTTAATTTCTGAGACTTTCTAGTAGCCTTCCAGTACTTAAAGGGGCCGACAAGAAACCTGGAGAGAGACTTTTACAAATGCTTGCAATGACAGGACAAGGGGCAATGGCTTTAAACTGGAACAGAGTACATTTAGATTACATATTAGGAAGAAATTCTTCACTGTGAGGATGGTGAGGCACTGGAACAGGTTTTCCAGAGAAGCTGAGCATGCCGCACCCCTGGCAGTGTTCAGGGCTAGGTTGGATGGGGCTTTCAGCAACCTGGCCTGGTGGAAGATATCCCAGCCCACGGCATGGGGGTTGGAACTAGATGATCTCTAAGGTCTCAGCCCAAACCAAACCATTCTATTTTAGATACCAATATTTACATGATATATTTATTCTGTTTAACTGTTGACAGAAAGTGACATAGGAAACCTAACCCTAACCCAATTTTTTTTTCTTTTTAAATTGGTTAAACTAACATTACAACTTACTTTCAGGTGGTTATCACTAGTTTTACAATACCTGGTATATTTGTAGGAGCAATGTAATACAGTCTGTAATTATTCATCAGCTTTCTCTGTGATGACCAACATGACTGGCTTATGTCCTAGAATCATAGAATAGTTAAGGCTGCAAAGGATCTTAAGATCATCTAGTTCCAACCCACTTGCTATGTGCAGGGACACCTCCCACTAAACCATGCCACCCAAGGCTATGTCCAACTCTTTTTTTTTTCCTTTTACTGTTTCCCAGCTTCCTGCGTTAGCAGCCTCTTTACCTGCATGAGCAACAGGAGATGTTTGAGGCCCCTGCACAGTCAGGTCCTGGAGCAAGCAGTGCTACATCCCATCAGCTTCTCTGACACCTTTAGCTTAGTAAGCGTCCTGCAGCTCAGCCACCTGCTGCAGAAGCACCTCTGCCAGGGAGCAGAGTGCAGCCCTGCCCATTGGGCACCCTCTTCTCAGGAGAGCAGCGCAGGCTCCGTCTACACCCTGAGCTCTGCACTGCAGTCTCCTCTCTCATCGGCTCCGCCTGGGTGCCTACACTGGCCACCGCCGGGGAAGCGAGAGCAGAGCTCCCAGGATGGACTGGTCATTCGGCGAGTGCTCACCATCCCGATATCCTGCCCGCGCGAAGTACCTCGAACCCGCCCTTTTCGCCGCGCCCCTGGCCACTCGCGCTCCCTAGGTCAGGTTTTTAACCACTCAGGGCTGGTGCCGTTCCTCCTGGCACCGCCCCCTCTGAGTCAGCTCCTCGCATCCGCGGAGCTGCCGGCTCCTGGGCAAGCCCTGTCGAGGACCCGAGGCTCCATCGGTGCCTGTTGCCGCTCCGATTTGAAGCTCCTGGACACTGGGCCTCCCCCCGATCGGGCGCTGCAGGCGTAAGCTCTCGAGACAGTCGCCTCAGCAATGGGCCGGAAATGGCCGGTGATGCCCGGGTTGAATCTGCCGCTGCTCCTCCTGGCTCCCCCCACCCCTGCGTCATTGCAAAAGAGTTGATTTCATCAGCTCCCATTTTCGGTACCAGTTTATTAAATCTGACATCGAATACCAGAGTTGTGTTAGGAGGATTCAGTGTTTGGAGTTTCACCAGGACAGCTGCTGTTGTCATGCATAATACACACTGCTAGTTCATTAGCTCATGCCACTTCTAAAGCAGCTCCTGTTTCTCTTTTAACAAGTTTCATCTGCAAAAAAAAAAAAAAAAAAGGTAAAGACAAACTGCGCTTGGAATAGTGCAAGTCATAAAATCTGCCTTGAAGGCATTTATAGAGATGCTAAGTCTATATTTGAGCAATGACACATTGTAAAAGATACTTCATGCTACAATGGGAAAATCCCAACAAGAAATTCATGCTTGTCATAGCTCAACTTTGCTGCAGCTATTGTGAATATGTGTCGAAGTAAACAGTCAAGGTTTTCTGTATTTCTTCAAGAGAACTGCTAAATTTGTTAACATTGCAGCAAAATGGAAACAAAAACAAATTCAAAAAGGGCAAAGAGGATAGAAAACACAGTAGTTACTAAGGAATTATTAGTACTTTTAGGTGATGGCTTCTACCTTAGTAATGTTGATTGATCTTTGGAGGTACCTATCTCTTTCCACAGATTTTTTCATTCTAACTGTGCCTGAGATAGGCAGTGGCATTATTTGACCTCAGAGATGCAAGTACCTTCCTTTATGGGTTGGGGTGTTTCATTGTTTTATTTTTTTTTTCCTAATTTTACATACTGAGGAGGTCAACCTAATTAAGTCAAGCACCTTAACTAAGCTTGTGCAAACCTTTGCACATTGAAGAAGTAAATATAATGAGGACCAGGCTGGCTAGTCAAAAGTACAAAAGGAAAAAGAAAGAATGACACAAAAGCCCCTAAGCAGAAAGGAATCGTGCAATGTTCTTGTCTTTTCAATCTTGCTAAAAAAACAAACACAATCATTGAAAATGTAGCAGTACTCAGAATTTTCCCACTGTTGAGCAGCTGGAGATGAATTTGAACCTGTAGGTACACCCATTATAATTTATCTTCCAGTAGAACGCTAAGACAGTTGAGATAATTAAATGTTTACTCCTTTAAAACAGGGGGTTGTACTTGTCATCCTCTCATCTGATCCCACCAAGATTGTTAAAGGCCTAAATGTTTTTTTTCTCTCCTAATTTCAAACTCATTGCAAAAGGTTGTGAGATTAATTTAATGTAAATAAGTTGGGAATAACTTCCTTGAAATAATGATACTAAAATTTTTTGTGAGACATTTCAGTGAGTGCGGCTCCTTTCTTTACATCTCAGTTTCTTGTCTTCTCCATGGCAAATTATGCACTTTCATGATACAATTAGTTAATGTGACATAATGCATAAATTATTATTTTCTATTGAGAATTTGAGAAAAACCTGAATTTATAGCAACTGCAAGCTGCAATTATCAAGAGAAATGTGAAAAATACTTTTATTGTATAATTTTTTAATCTCTGCCTAGTCAAAGTATCTTGAGGAGTGAAAAAAAAGGGTAAGGCTTCTAATCTTCTAAAAAGCCTTCATAAGAGTACCAGTGGAATAATTTGAAGTGAACAAACAAACAAGAATGCAGAGCTGTTAACATCATGTATACATGTTTACATGATGTCTAACATCAGAATTCCCATAGAATGTCATGTGCCATAAAAGTGTCTGATATTTCCTTGGTACTGAAATTTTTATAGCTAAGTTTTTCAGAAGCACATTGCCTAAAATTTCAGCTTTGAAATACAGCACAGAGATAATGAAAAGTAAGACTTAATATAGCTGCATGAATTACTGTCAAGTATCTTCTCTTCAGTCTATCCACAATTTTCCTTGCCAGGAAAACACACTTACGTTCTTAGGTTTTCTATGTGCTACAACATTCTCATTCTTGTTTGTGTCCTGACCAGCAGTAATGAGCATGAGTAGCATGCTAGGTTGATGTTCTCATGACATACTCATCACAATATTGTTATACATTTTTTTCAAAGTAAGACCTTTAAGTAAGCATCTCAGGTAAACATGACCAGGAAATGACCAAGTATATAGCTCTTTTTTTGTGCATTTAGCACCTAGTGCTTTGTGGATAATGGCTTTAGCCAAAACAGATAACAAATAATAACAAAGCTGAACATTCTGATTATTTCATACTATAATATTAGATAATGGAGTGATTCTATTGATATGGCCATTTTCTCCATAAGTGGTGGATTAAAAAGGTACTTGTAAAGGTTAGTGTGGTCAGCTTGGTAAAAAGTACTTCAAATTACATCTTATGATGGTGTGCAATATAATAATAATAACAACTGTCTTTGTCTCAGAAGTTAGTTATAGATATATCAGCTGAAGGGAAAGTGGAAAGAAAAATATATCTGTGATGAATGGGAGGCATTAACTGGGGAACTCATTTGGCAGCCAGCTATCTTATGGCTGATCAGTATTGGAATTCGCATTAGTTACCCACTGGAATAGTGGTAACCTACAAAAAGAGTTCTCAGCTGTAGTAATTGTAACCTGTAACGATTTTGGACCTACCTTAGCTCATAGATAATGCCCTTTCTGATGCTGTTGTCATTATTGGTAGAGACAACTAGCATATACTCAGGATTACATTTATCAGCTTTTGTTTAACTTTCTATTACAATGGTATGCTTTTATCAATTTACAAGAAAACATGTCAAACAAACTTGTAGTTTTTTTCTTGAGTAAATATGTGTCTGTGTTTGTGCTTGTGTGCAAGTGTAAACACATCTGCATGCACTTATCCTGTAGTCGGCAGCACAGTAATTTTTAGTGTGCTTGCTTAACTCTAACTATACCAAGACACTAATACAGTCCTCTTACATCCAACAGTTTATCTCAATGTGTGTATGTATGAGCCCATGTAGGCACACAAGTAGAATAAGGCACACGACATTTCTTAGGGTAAGTCAATAAGCTGTAGAGACAGTGATACAGACTACACAAATGAGTGAGAGCATTGAATGGCTGCTTGAATGCAAGTATCAATAGCCAATGTTCAGGATACTTTCACAAATGGCCATATGGGATCATATTTTATAGCACAACATATGTTTTACTGTTTTACTGTGTGGCTTTGGTACAACTCGTGCTGGGCACATGGCAAAAAGAGTTCTTCCAGAATGCTTCTGTATGGCATATTACACTTGTAGAATAGACACTGCTTAACTCATCATTGTCTTTGAACTGGTAGCTGTTCACTCTTTATGAAGAATGCCTTGTCTTAGAAAAAATATGCAGGAAAAGCATAATTAGATGTAATGAATATTTGTTTTCCTGACATTAGCAATCAGCAATTGATTTTGGTTTATGCAGGGCTCCATTCTGAAGTGCATTACTTTATTTCCAAAATGTATGGTTACCCTTCTGGCACCTGGACAATTTGAAATAATGCTGACTATAAAGCTTAGAATGCTGAGATACTTGATTTAATGCTTCGAAAATAATCCTTAGGATAGGAAATAATCTTCTTAGGATAGGTTCTATAGCAAACCAACTCAAAGGAAATGGAAACCAGTATTAATAGTTCCTAACTAGATTTTTGGATAATATGTACCTTTTCATTGTGGGATAAGCATTTCATATGTTAATTTAAAGATTTTTGGTTTACTCTCAATATTATACATTCTCCAGAAGATGGGGTTGCAGACAAGAAGCAGAAGAAAGTGCTTTATAATGTTAAATAAAAGTATTCTAACACTTCAATTGCTAATTCTATGGAATTATATCCTTCCTAAAAACATCCATTGACTAAATTTGACATCATGGTTCTTCCTTTCACTAGTTTTTATTCCTTCTTATTATGCTAATGCAGAAAATATTTTCTATCAAATATTTAGTGTTTCTTTTGTTACTGTAATCAATTTAAAATGTAAGACACACACTAGTACAGTAGCAATTCTGCTTTTACGAGCCATGTTGTTGCATCTCTCCATGTCATAAGGCTGCTCAGGTGCTAAAAGAGTTTGTAGAAGCAGTCCCAAGTTAGGATTGCAACAGACAGCCATAATGTGTGGTCTTAAATAGATAGTAAATTCTAAGCTTAATTAAAGTTCTTTTTCTTGAAATAGTGTGTTTGAATGTTGTGTGTCTAGTGACTGATTGTGTGATTTTTAAGGACAAGAGAAAGGTCTCACCTTGTGTTTTCAAGCTAATTCAATAGAGTGCCAACAGTTGTGTATATTTGATGGATTAAGGTGCCATTAAAATAGTAAAAGATATTGTTTGTTGGTTATTTTTTTTAAATGTGTTTATTTAACTTTATCTTATGAAAAGATTTAAAATAATTGTGAGCCCACATTTTTCATCTTCCAGGCATTCAGAAAGAGGGTGAATGTTAGAGAAATAAGATTTTTAGGGAAATGCTACATTTTTTATTGACAGCCTTTAAGAGGACAGGCAAACGTGTGGACAGATGGGTGGACTAACAGAACTAAGTGTGTTATTAGCTGCTCAGACATTTGTTGAATGTCAGCCAAAACTACTGATACGTAGTGTTGTTAAACATATCCCATAGGGAGAACGGCTACATACACAACATTTTTGTTTAAGATGCAGAGACAAAAAAATGATGTACAAACTCATGTAAATAAAATTTTATAAACTGTTGAAAAAGTTTTTTTGCTTTCAAAGTGACTATGTGAGTTTAAATTATCAGTAGATCATCTACCTGTGAAATGTATGACTGTTTTACAAATGTTTATATCCCAAGTTCATCTTGCTTCTATACGTCAAGAAAAATAATAGCTGGAATTTTTATTATGCTCTGAATGAAAGATTTTGGAAGCATTTTAAAAAGGCACTTATCACCTCTAACATTTATTTCAATCTTCACTGAAATGCAGCTATTGCAAGTGTATACTGCAGCTGTCTAGCAGTATCAGTGTGGGACTACTCCTTGTAAAGTGTTAATTCATACTCAGGTTGTGTTTTTATTTGTTCCCTGATTTCTTTCATCACAGCCAAGCGTATCCTGGGCTGCATCAAAAGGAGTGTGACCAGCAGATCGAAGGAGGTGATCCTGCCCCTCTACTCTGCTCTTGTGAGACC
>JASSUY010021897.1:0-12870 GCA_032466535.1 Forpus xanthops
ACTATAAACACTGGTGTTATCAGCACTGTTCCTAAGCTGAAAATCCAAAACACAGTGCTCACCAGCTACTGCTTAAAGGGGAAAAATGACTGCTGCTGCTGAACCCATGACAATGGGACATATAGAAGCATGGTAATTGCATTTGCATTGTTATCAGCACTGGAGCATATTCTATAGTAAATATGATAAAACAGCAAGTCCAATTTAAGAAGTTGTGAAGAATCATGAATGGTATGAATGGATCTTAATCATCAGTGTGCCTCTTGCTGCTTTATACAGTGGGGAGAACATGAGCACTTACTCTAGGCCAAAGAAAACTCATTACTGTCCTGTAACAGTTGTTTCCTTGTTTGGACATTTTGTGTCTATAGTATTACACTATGCATTCTCTAGTGCTGTGCTTAAGGTTCACCACATTACTGGTGGTCTTTAGAGTTTCAGGTTATTAAGACAGCAACAGTTTTTGTAATTAATACTTTGCAATGCACTGCTTGCTTGTACTTTGGTTTTTACTTTTCTGTGGCTCATAATAAATTTAGAAACTGCATTGATAGGGTTTTTATGGTTAAAGAAGCCTTCAGAATGTATGCTGATATTAAAAAAGACTTCATAAGATTAATATTGACATAAAAAGGCTTTCTATGAATTGTTGATATAAAAAGCCTCTCAGATTTTACGGAAAAAATCCACCATGATGAGATTTTAATGAACATAACACTAAAAAGCTCTGAACAGAACAAACTGGCATTGATTTTCTGCATTAATAACCACAGTTACCTAAATTCAGGGTGTTCTTTTTTGAGAAAGCCATGCAGGACTCAGTACACAGGAAAGACATTTCTTAATCTAGAGCAAGGAAGACATTAGTAAGTGGAACAGTCTGGGATCCATGTGAGAAGCAAACTGTGGTAGAGCAGGTGTCAGACTAACAGGGAACAAGAGCATGAAAAAGGCACCTGTGCCATGTTGGAAGCCAAGGGGGTCTCCAGGGAGGCACTCACTTATACCTGCTCAAGGGTGATATCTGACCCTGGAAATAATCAGCTGCCATTTGTGCATCTTTGGATGCAGTAATTATCATTCACAGCAGACACAAAAATAAGCAGTCATTCTTTCCTAAGGAGTGCCACTGGCAGCAGCAGGCTTGCAGAGATTGGCGCAAGTTCTGTCTGCTCTGGTTCAGCTGCCTGGACTCCAGCCCTGCCTCTATGGGCAAAGCACCATGGCTGCTGCGCACAGACCCTGGGGAAAGGCTAGAAGTTCCAATATCACTGGCAACTCTCGTACCTGCATCTAAGACAAAATAAGGATGTAGGTTGGCTACCAACACCTATTTATGTCCTGTAGTGCACAGGGCAGTGGTAGGAACACAGCCAGAGAGATACACCTCCTATTTTTAACCCATGTGTAGGCTACCTTTTGTGCATGGTGCCCTGCTTATATCCTTTCTGAATCACAGCCTGTGCTGGAAGCTGCTTATTTTACTGTTCATTTTTTATGAGAGAGAACAAAGGGAAAATGATACTAAGCAGAGAACGACAAAACTGTCTACTGGCCTTGTAGAGAGAGAGACAACTTGATATCTTAATACTGTAGTGAACATTTTTTAAAGGGAGATAATAATGAACATTAGCAGCAGAAATAATTTCCACTTTTTTACTCATAATTTCATTAGGAACTGGTATTCAGGAAGGATAAATGCCTTGGGTAAATCCCCATAACATTTCCTTTAATTTGTTTGTATTACATGTTTTATTGCTCTGGATTTCTCATATACAAACGCAGAGTGCTCAGAAAGCAGTACAACTTGAAATAATGCTTTATCAATATACTAATTGGTATAGATACAAATATAATCATTCCATCAGCATTAAATTATCAAAGAGGTTAGCTACAAGGTTACTGACTTAGGTAACGGCTAATACAACAGAAGTAGGAAAAATAGAAAAAAATTCTTACATCTGACATTGTCCCAAACATTCCATCAAAGAAAGGAATTTTCTTAATGATTAAAAAGCAAAATTAATGATCCATGTTATTGTGGCAATATGGGCTTCTCAGTGGAGACTATTAATAGCTCCCGAGTCACCCTGGCCTCACACAGCACTTGCTAAACATCAATTGCCACAGGTCTCCTCCTGCAAATTCATCACACTCTTTTGGAAAAGAGATGCTGCCTCCAAGTCTCACAGTTCTGTTAGTGAGCAAACCCATTAACAATGTGACAGGCAGAGACGACAGTTTGGGTATGCAGGAAACCCAAGGGGCACTTCTGGGAGGCCTGGGCCGCCCCACTCACCTGGCAGACCCCTGCTCTGGAGGTCATGACCAGCCATCTCTGGCAGTGACCCCAGCAGGGCCCTTGTTGTCTGTGCTCCTTGATGCAATAGGCTCCTTCCTTCAGCTCCTGGTAAGACGAGAAACTGTATGCAGGATGATGGTGAGGGGCAGTGCTGCCTGGTGGAAAATGCAAGAATAGGTCCTATTCTTGTCTGTGCCAATGGTCATTTGTTCACTTTTCTGTCACCAGACATTTATTACCCGCTAAATGTAGCTAACTTTGTGAAACCCCTTGAGGACTCTTGGGAAAAAGGGCTCTAAGAGAACTAGATACACAGCAATTTCAATCCCATTTAAAAGGGAACAACCCAAGCCCCCCTTCCAGAGTCCTCACTCACATCATGGTGTGCCTTGAATACTGATGTGCCGTCTTTCATGCTGGTTTGTTCAATGGATCAAATAAATGAATAGGGGCAAAACAAGGAAGTACTTTACTCACTATAGAAAATACAGTGACAAAGTACCATCCTCATGACAGCAGGAATGTGGTGGCCTTTAGATCTCACTAGCTTTCCCTGCAATGCTTTCTTTTACCTGCAGGCAGTTGGCAGGGTGAGGAAAGGCATCACATGGAAGAAAAATACATGAGATAATATTGCATCCATTCCTCTGACTGAGTGATACATACCAATTATGACCTTTTGCTAGCACTGTTTACTGCAACAAAACAGATGGTGCACAGTTTCACACTGATCGAGCAGTTTCACCCACCTTCTGGACATGCCAGAAAAGGAAGGACTAAAGCTTGGCTTTGAATCTGCTAGAAGTCTGAGGTATTGCCACCATCAGGAAATCAAATAAAGGGGCATTCCTAGAAGAATGCATCTTTCAGCTCCCTGTGAGTAGAATCAACAAGGGCACTTTTGAAAGGACATCTTTTGAAAATACTTTTTTCTTACTTAACTCCTATGCACAAAAAGGTAATTTGACCTTAAGTGACTTCTAGGATATACAAAAAACACAGTGTGAGAAGCAGCCAATTGTATCCCACTATATCTCTGCTGAAATCCTATGGCTTCTTAAGCATTTTAACATTTATCATACATTGTATTTTTGAGTTCCACATTATACTTGGCATTCCAAGGTCTTTTTGTACAATATAGATAGATTAAATGACAAAAGGTTTCTGAGCAAAATAGAAAATACAATTCAGTAATTGCTAAACAGTTGCTCAAATTCTAAGCTATAAAGATAAAAATGGATAAAAATTCAGGAATGTTAGGAGAGAGAGCTAGAATTGGAAGGAAAACATTTGCTTAGTTTTCAAGCATTAGCACTTCCGTCCTTTCGACAATACACAAAAGGCAGAGGAGTCTCCTAATCAAGCAGTATTGAAGCAAGAAATCACTGTTCTGCCACACTCAAAATAAAATCACAAAAAATTCTATTTGTTGTTTAACCTAATTATTGGGATGGAAGTGACTAAGTTGTGAGTGTAATCCAGATAATGGGGAAGTGTCCTAAATACATAATGTAATTTTGTTGAAAACAATAAGTTCTTTAGGTAAACTGGTTCCATTTTGGATGCGATGTGAAAATGTTACTCTTTTCTCTCTCCCAGGTGAATAAAATGTGAGGACAGACATAAATAACCTTTGAAGCACACATAAACTTCAACTCAAAAAAGTGGTGTTATCACTACTTGAGAAATTAATTTCACATTTTCATAAAGACATGTATCACTGCCTCTGTATGGAAGCATGAAATGAGGAATTTAGTTTAGAATCAGCTCCATAACTCTGCTAACATTTTCAAGACATGGTGAAAATGGAATTATCTACAATAGCAAGACTATTTAAGTCATGTAACTGCATAATTAGGGTCTCTTCTGGTTCATCATTATGAATGACTAAATAAGATTAAAACATGACTTGATGTTATGTACTTTTTCCACTTTGTCATCTGACATTTCTTGGTGACTAATAATAGGACAGGTATAAAGAAGGAAACATTTTGTTCCCCTCTTCAGTAACAGCCATTGCAGATTTCCATTACAAGTTGTTTTCCTCAGGCTTTGGAAAAAGAATTGCATTGATAATAAGCAATTTATTTCTGTGAGCAGTAAAACCTTGACTTTTCAGGTGATAATAAACAAGTAAATATTTTCCTTTAGCAAGGAAAAGTTGAAACGTGAAAGTAACAGAGTGAAACCTGACCATTACCAATGATGGAGAGTGGAGACTTTTTCCATAACAGAAGAGTAGTGAAATCTCCAGACATGGGAAAATTGCTGAAGTTGTTTACAGGCACTTGTGTACATAGTGACGGTATAAAAGACATACTGGTATTGATTAAGAAACTGTCCTGGGTTCAGCAGTAACAGCCATTTTTCCTCTTCTTAGTAACTGGTAGTAGCAGAAATCAAAACCAGAAAACTAAGGCGGGCATCTTGACAGCAAAGTCAGTGGTGGCCCCCTGAGATCACTTTACCACTTGGAAGGTAAAAAAAGTAGAACTTCTGTTAAAATATTCAACTATGATATAGTTGCCATCACAGAAACATGGTGGAATGTTGATGAGGTGCTCACTGAGCCACTTCTCATCATCAACAGTTCTGGCTAAACAGAGAGGGCCCAGTGGACTGGCAGTTAACAAAAGTGACTCACATCTACAAGTAGGGATGGAAGAAGGATCTAGGGAACTACAGGGCTGTCAGGCTGATCTCAGTGTCTGGAAGGTTATGGAGCAGATAATTGAGAGTGCCATCACAGAGCATTTATGGGACAACAGGTGCGATCAGATCTAATCACTGTGGGTTTATCAGAGGCAGGACATATCTGACTAACCCAGTCTTCTTCTATGACATGGTCACCAACTTAGTGGATGAGGGAAAGGCTGTGGATCTTGTCTGCCTCAACTTTAGTAAAGCCTTTGACATCATTTCCGAGATCATTCTTCTGGAGAAACTGAGTGCTCATGGCTTGGGCAGACATACGTTTTGCTACCTGAAAAACTGTCTGGATGGCTGAGCTCAAAGAGTAGTGGTGAATGGAGTTAAACCCAGTTTGGCAGCTGATCACAAGATGTTCACCATGGCTCAGCACTGGGGCCAATTCTGTTTAGTATCTCTCTCAGTGATGTGAACAAGGATATTGAGTGCACCCTCAGTAAGTTTGCAGATGACACCAAGCTGAGAGGGAGTGTTGATCTGCTAGAGGGTAGGAAGGCTCTACAGAAGGATCTGGACAGGCTGGATCAATGGACCGAGGCCAATTGTATGAGGTTCAATAAGGCAAAGTGCCAGGTCCTGCACTTGGGCCACAACAACCCCATGCAATGCTACAGGCTTGGAGAAGACTGGCTGGAAAGCCCCTCTGGCAGAATAGGACCAGGGGATGCTGGCTGACAGCTGTCTGAACATGAGCCAGCTTGTGGCCTGGTAGCCAAGAAGACTAACAGTATCCTGGCTTGTATCAGAAACAGCTTGTCCAGCAAGATGAGGGAAGAGATTTTCCCCCTCTACTAGGCACTGGTGGGGCTGCACCTCAAATACTGTGTTCCGTTCTGCATCCCTCACTACATGAAAGACATTAAGGTGCTGAAGCATGTCCAAAGAAGAGCAATAAAGCCCTGCATGGAGCAGCTGAGGGAGCTGGGATTGTTCAGTCGAGAGAAAAGAAGGCACAGGGAGACCTTATCACACTACAGCTAGCTACCTAAGAGGAGGTGGGTATTGATCTCTTCTTTCGAGAAACAAGTGATAGGACAAGAGATTTCAAGTTGTGCAAGAGGAAGCTTAGACTGCTTTAAATTTCTTCACCAAAAGGGTTGTCAAGCATTGGTTGCCTAGGGAAGTGTTTGAGTCTACATCCCTGGAGGTATTTAAAAGAAGCATATATGTGGCACTTAGGGACATGGTTTAGTGGTGGACTTGCCAGTGCTAGGTTAATGGTTGGATTTGATGATCTTGAAGACACTTTCCATAAAGAATCTAAATTATTCTATGATTATATTCTATAACTTGCTGCCATGTTATCTTCATACAAGTACTGATATATATATATGGTGCACATACATAGCTGTTTAGGGTTATATTGCTGTAAATATCTGCTACCATCTTAGTATATCGAAGGCTGAAGTGCAGAAAGAAGACACATATCCACCTTACTTGGTTTGTGCTATGACCACTCAGCCACATCCCATGTTCTTTCTCACTTGAAACAAAAACCACACTGGAGCAATTGTGTGGCTTGCTACTGAAAGTGCAAGGTACGTCAGAACAGAGCCAAAGTAGAATGGTCATTTTTAACTGAAGGGAAGATTGTTAAAAATGCTCAGTTTTCAGCTTTTCATTTACCAACTTCTGAAACTATTCTCTGCACATACATATTTTCCCCTAATTTTAACATCTGGAGTGAGCTGGGAAAAGTATCTGCCTCTGGTGTCTACTACAGCAAGATGACTTCCAAAATAAAATATTTATTAAACTAGGTTCACAATGATTTTTGCCTCGAACAATAGACTATTCACAGATTTCCCTACACAAAGACAAAACAAATCAAAAACCAAACAACACCCCCACCAAAAAAAAAAAAACAAACCAAAAACACAAAAAAAAAACACCAAAAAAAAATCCTCACAAACAAAAAAACCACCAGAGTGAAACCAAACAATTGTCTGGTTTGACCTCTCCTCATTAATAAATCCTTATGAGCTGTCAAAAGACACATTTTATTTCTGGATCCACAGAACATGTATCAAATAGAGAGTTACAAGACCTAAAAATTTCCTCCACATGTTTACTCCATGCCTTGAGCCCCAGCACAGCAAAAAACTGGGTAGACAGAGCATTGGGGAACTAACAAATTTAATGTATATATCTTCCCATTTGAACTACAAACACTGCTGTAGATCTTGCTGAGGACACTAAGTTAAGATTATCAGTCATTTTAGGGTAGTCTAGAAGATTATTTCCTGAAGCAGAGGGGATGTTAAGGCAAGCAGCCTAGATGGGATTCAAGCCACTTGGAAAGCGGAGCAGTGTTTTTTCTGGGTAGATCCATAATCAGATCTATCTTTCCCTCCACATACCCCAGGCACATGCAACCCTCTCTGCCCTTTGTCATGGACAACAACTGTACCCTCCCATACTCTTGTCCCACATGCCAGAGCACTCAGGGATTATGAGCAACAGTGGAAGAGACAGTAGGAGCGAACAATTACATCCTACACAATTTATTCTCCTTGCTCAATTTTTCTTAATATTTGAAGAAGCAGGTGGCACCATTTCTCATGTCACTTTCCAGTGTGTATGACTTATTCTCTGGTGGGTGATGTGTGGGAAAAATAAAGAAGAAAAGCCCAGGTGATGTGCAGCCAGCACAGGAACACTGAGATACAATGCCACACAAGAGGATACACAATAGTCAGAGCAGTAATCGAGGCTGTGGATGAGCTGTGCCCAGTTCCCCTGGAGAGCCATGATCTGCTCTGTATATCACAGAACACATTGTGCCAAGGCGACAGAAGAAATTTAACCATCATCTTTATTGCTAGAATTGTAATACAGAAAAATGTCATTAATAAGAGTATGGGTCTCACCTGCCTGTCCCTCCCTACTGCCTTTCTGTGACTGTTACATCCTATAAACTTCCATGCACAAATACACTCTGAGCCAACAAGGGACAAAGCTCATTTTAAACAAAGAGAAAAAGAGAAAAATATTATATATCAGAACCTTGACAGGATACGCATGAAAAACTGAGGACACAGCTTAACATTACTTTTGGTAGTGACCCCATCACTAAATTTTTCCTACTTCCAGCCTATATGCTGCTTATGTCTGATGTTTATGATGATATCTGTTTTAACACAGGGCTTTCCATCCCTAAAATTCCTGCTAATGTGTCATGGGATCAGCAGCAGCAGTCATTTTTCTCTTTTTCGTAGTACCTGGTGCAGCACTGTGTTTTGGATTTTCGGCTTGGGAACAGCGCTGATAACACCAATGTTTATAGTTATGGCTTAGAATGCTTAGGCTGGCCAAGGACCTTCTGAGTTTCATGCTCTGCCAGGGAGGAGGGGAAGGCAGGAAGAAGGCAGGAGGAAGCAGAGACAGGGCACCTGACCCAGGCTGACCAAAGTGGTATTCCATATCACAGCGCATCATGCCCAGGATGTAAAACGGAGAGCAGAGACCCAGAAGGGTGGGGGGGTGTGCACTGCATGTTCGGACTTGGTATGAGGTCATGGGGGGGCACTGCTTGGTTGGGCTGGGTGGAAATTAATTGGTGAGCTCTTGTATTCTTTCCTTGTATTTGTCTTGTCATTATTATTACTGGTGATAGCAGTAGTGATTTGTGTTATACCATAGTTACTAAACTGTTCTTATCTCAACCTGTGGGAGTTGCATTCTTTCAATTCTCCTCCCCATCCCCCTGGTACTGGGGAAGAAAGAGGGGGCAGTGAGTGAGCAGAACTGCGTGAGGCTTAAACCACAACATATTGCTATCTCTATTTTCAAACGGAGAGACTAAAATTACAAAGTGATCTCTGCCCTAGATATCTGCTCCATTTCTTTCTTGGATGTTCCCATTCTGCTGCATGATTCAACTGCTGCAGGATGGACAGCAAAGATTCCTGCCCCACAGATGCCTCAACAACTTTACAGTTTCTGAGACAGCTCCTGGTATGCATAATTTCATTTTACAGCTTGGCAGTTTAAATCAGTGCCGAGTACCTGTGAACTATAGTTGCTGAGCAGTTGCTCAGCAGTAGGGAGAAATGGAAGGAACGGGATGGGCTGCAGGGGACAGAAACTGCTACAGACACCTCTGCTTAGGGTCCCTGTCAGCTGTTTCTAATCACCTGTCAAGCAGGAGTCCTGAGGATCATGGGTCAGCGGACAGCAGCAAATTGTCCACTCAAGTGGAGATTGCCAGGTACCTCACAGCTAGTCACATCAGTGCCTGTGGCAGCCTAGATTGGCTATGAATCCTTCCACCAAGGCTATGAGATTGAAAGACAGACAGTGAGAACAAAAGCTGTAAGACACAGCCTGTTGTAAGAAGCAGTGGTTCAAAAGCAGGTTAATTTGGTCAGCCCTGCTTTCAATTTCAATATGAGGAATTAGCAGTAAGTGGGTAGTGACATGGTGCTTTAATGATGAGAAAAACCCAATAAGCCATTCTGTCTTTAAATATACCCTTCTACACCATGAATAGCTTTACTTTAACAGAAAGCACATTAGATCCTAGATAAAAATACAGCAGAGCTTGGACTGTGTGAATACAGCTGCTAAGCAACCTTACCAACATTCTGCCTATTCCTGCATTGTGGCTGTGAATAATTATTCCTCCATATAACATTCACCTTTCTGTCACTGCTCATCGACAGCTGTATACTGTTGTAACTACAAATGGGTCCAAACAAAACTCCCACTTCTAAAATTGTTCTCATATTTAAGGAAATCTGGAAAGAAATCCAAACAGGTGACTGCCCTTCCTCACTACAACTGGATGATGTGGAGCCCTGAATATAAAAAACCCACACTTTCAAGACTGAATTTTTTTGTTTCAGATGCTGTGGTTCAAGCTTGTCTGCGCTCATTTCTTACTCTGATCTCTACTGACAGAGGCAACTTTTAAAAACCAATCCATAAACCAATTTCACCAAAAACTTAAAAAACCTTTCAAAGTATTGATGACAATTAAACCATTTCCTGCACTCACTGACTACTCTGGCCACTCTTCCTGGAAGAGATGAGCTAGTGCTGCTTTGTAAGAGGAGATTTTATTACACAATTGAATGCAAGAAACTTAAACACAGTGTTTGAGGTAAAAGAATCACTGCCCTCTTGGCACATCTCCCTGTTAACAGAAGAAATGAGCACTACCCAACCTTACCTTATTGTCTGTGAGGCTGCCGAGATTTATTTCCTAAGGGTCTTGGTCTATTTAAACTCCTTAGATAAAGGACTGCACAAATTTTAAAAAGCAAAATTTAACAGAAAGACTAAAGGCTGCTGGCCATGTTTCATAAATACAAGGAAAACTCTTTGGTTTGAAGAGTAAATTTCAGCATTACAATACTATGATGTTGTAAAGTCACTAAAAATACAGAACTTAATCTGTCACTAGAATATTTAATTTCTAATATACGATTGTAATATTGGATCATGCAACTAAGAATCACTACTGCAAATATTAATCTTATTAAACTACAAAGATTGAAATATTTAAAGGAATTAATATTTATAAAAATAACTGTCTAGAATTGAGCCTCTAGTGGCATTACAAGGTTACTGTGGGATGCATTTACTCTGCACAGTTTTCTTCATAAGAACTATTATTCCAGCTCTTACAAATCACAATCTCAATACAGTGGTGTTCCGTCTTTCCTAAGTATGTAGGACTCCAAAAAAGTGGAAGAGCTCATATATAAAACCTCCAAAACCAGATTCCCATGGGCTCGCACACTCAGAACAAGAAGGAAGGGAAGCACTGAATGCACCAAAAGGAAATCACATTTGTTCCCTCCCAACATCCACACCTGCCCATGTTTCATCAGAGAATTTGTGTTCATTTCATATCACTAGAACCAAATAAATTACATTTATGTTAAACATGTTCCTTCAGGAACATCTTGGGCTGTTCAAGTGCTAATAATCAGCATGTAGAATCATAGAATCATTTAGGTTGGAAAAGACCTTTAAGATCATCAAGTCTAACCATTCACCTAGCACTGCTAAGTCTACCACTAAACCATGTTCTTGAGTGTCACATCTACACATCTTTTAAACATCTCCAGGGACGGGGATTCACCCACTTCCCTGGGCAGCCTGTTCCAGTGCTTGAAAACTCTTTCAGGAAAAATTTTTTTCTTAATATCCAAGTCTCATCCTGAGGCAAATTGAGGCCATTTCCTCTTGTCTTACCGCTTTTCACTTTGAGAAAAGAACAATACCTGAAGGGGGCCTACAAGGATGCCAGAGAGGTATTCTTCATCAGGGACTGTAGTGATAGGATAAGAGGTAACATCTTAAAACTTAAATAGAGGAGATTCATGTTAGATATAAGGAAGAAGCTTTTATCTGTGAGGGTGGTGAGACACAGGAACAAGTTGCCCAAGGAAGTTGTGAATGCTACACCCCTGGCAGTAGCCCAGGTTGGACAGGTTTAGGGTGAGGGTGAGGGTTAGGCTTAGGGTTAGGGTTTGGGTTAAGGTTAAGGTTAGGGTTAGGGTTAGGGTTAAGATTTGGGTTAGGGTTAAGGTTAGGGTTAGGGTTGAGAAACACGGTCTAATGGAAAGCGTTCCTGCCTGTACAATGTTGTTTGGAACTTGATGATCTTAAGATCTTTTTCAACCCTAACTATTTTATGATTCAATGACATCCACCTCTCTACAGTCTCTTTTGAGGCTGTTGTAGAGACCAATGTCTCCGCTAAGCCTCCTTTCTTCTAGGTATAAGCAGCCTCAGTTTCCTCAGCCACTTCTCACAAGCGTCTCACTCTAGAGCCTTCTCCAACATGACACTGTCACTGTTCTCTATGCAAATTACACTAAGTAAGGAACATTTCCCACTTTTTATGGAGATATTAAACCAAATGAATCCATCTTTTTTCCCCCCGATTTTAAGAAGAGGTAATATCAGCCTCTGCAATTTCTTCATGTAGAAAAATCATGTGCTTTCTATATCTGTTTCCGTCATCTCATGAGGAGGGAATGGAATTAAATAAAATGCATTTGTTTCCTGAATAAGGGGCCCAATATTGCTTGGAGTATGGGAAAGCTGTATAGAATTCACTAACAGCTATTCATTAACTGTTCAAGCTGAGGAATACAGAATAGAGGACCTGAAATGAATGATAATACAGTTGTTTACACTGAACATGACACTCAACTTCTGGGGAAGCAAATTTTCCATCCTAACCAGGCTCACTGGGAGCATGGCAGCTTTGTGCTCTGCAGGGCCAAGTCAGTCTTCTCTCTCTCAAACTTCTAATTACTTGCACCGAGCCATGGGGAAGCTCCCAGACATTCTGGTTGCCCATACATGCAATGTTAAGGTCCACTTGGGCAGATTGTGAAGGCATTGTTCCAGCACTCTTGCTAGCTATTTTACTTGGCATCTGTGCAGTAAGGTTTTGGCAGTAATTAGCATGGCTGCTTTGCAATTTTGTATGGTATAAAACTTTTGTTATGACCTTAATTTTGCAATAATCCTAGCATTCAATAAAATACAGCGCTCAGGAAAACATGTTTACGAGGGATAAACATGGTAACAAAAATAAAACTGCTACGTAGCTTGAAAAAATTACTAAACTTTTCTCATGACTCCCCTAAATACTCTAAATTATTTATACTGATCTGAGCAAATCTAGCTCTTAAATTTAAGTTGCAACACTAAATGTAATCGAAGCATTTTTAACAGAGTGCTTGATGTTGCATGTCTCATATAACACATTGGCAATACTCTTAGTCTCTGTTCTATTGCTATGTGTCATGGGTTCAGCAGCAGCAGTTATTTTTTTCTTTAAGCAGTAGCTGGTGAGCACTGTGTTTTGGATTTTTTGGCTTAGGAACAGTGCT
>JASSUY010021898.1:0-12319 GCA_032466535.1 Forpus xanthops
GCTTGGTGACAGCCAGCATAGCTTCACTAAGGGGAAATCCTGCCTGACCAATCTGATGGCCTTCTATGATGGGGCTATGGAACTGATGGACAGGGGTAGAACAGTTGATGTCATCTACCTGGACTTGTGCAAAGCATTTGACACTGTCCCACATGGCACCCTTGTCTCTAAGTTGGACAGACATCAATTTGACAGGTGGACCATTCAGTGGATAAAGAACTGGCTGGATGGCTGCACGCAAAGAGTTGTGCTCCACGGCTCAATGTCCAGCTGCAAACCAGTAACAAGCGATGTCCCTCAGGGTATTGGTGTTTGGACCAGACTTGTTCAACATCTTTGTGGGTGACATGGACAGTGGGATTGAGTGTGCCATGAGCATGTTTGCTGATGACACCAAGCTCTGTGGTTCAGTTGATACTTTGGAGGAAGGAGTGCCATCCAGAGGGACCCTGACACTCTTGTGAGGTGGGCTGATGCCAACCTGATGAAATTTAACCATGCCAAGTGCAAGGTCCTACGGCTGGGTTGGAGCAATCCCAGGCACAGCTACAGGTTGGGCAGAGATGAGATTCAGAGCAGACCTGAGGAGAAGGACTTGGGGGTGTTGGTGAATGAGAAAATGACCATGACCTGGCAGTGTGTGCTTGCAGCCCAGAAATCCAACCGTATCCTGGGCTGCATCAAAAGGAGTGTGACCAGCAAGTTGAGAGAGGTGATCCTGCCCCTCTACTCTTCTCACATGAGATCTCACTTGAAGTACTGTGTGCAGTTCTGGTGTCCTCAACATAGAAAGGACATGGAACTGTCAGAACAAGTGCAGAGGAGGGCCATGAGAATGATCAGGGACTGAAGCACCTCCCATATGAAGATAGGATGAGAGAGTTGGAGCTGTTCAGCCTGGAGAAGAGAGGACTGCATGGAGACCTCATAACAGCCTTCCAGTATCTGAAGGGGGCCTATAGGGATGCTGGGGAGGGACTCTTCATGAGGGACTGTGGTGATAGGACAAAGGGGTAACAGGTTCAAACTTAAACAGGAGAAGTTTAGATTGGATATAAGGAAGAAATTCTTTACTGTAAGGGCGGTGAAGCACTGGAATGGGTTGCCCAGGGAAGTTGTGAATGCTTCATCACTGGTGGTGTTCAAGGCTGGGTAGGATAGAGCCTTGGGTGACATGGTTTATTGGGAGGTGTCCCTGCCTGTGGCAGAGGGGTTGGGACTAGATGATCTTAACTTCCTTTGTAACCCTAACTATTCCATGATTCTGCATGTCATAAGGCTTGATTGTCCATGACATGAGCTCTTTCTTGGAGTAAATGGAAATAAAAGGAGAACAATTTGTCAAAGTTTGTTGTCTGATTCTAAGCTACTGCAAAAGGAAAAGAAGCAATAAACCTGTGATTATCTAAGTACATTCTTGTTGTTTCAAAAATAGGTTGTAAGCTGCGTAGTTTTGATTTGGGCTGTGGAAAAGATCAGTATCTCACTAGGATACTGAAAAACAATTGCTCCTTCTTTCACTAAAAACATCACTTCTATTCACAGTAAATAGAAGAACGTTCTGTGGATTATGGCTTACTGTAAATTGGGAGCAACTCTTTTTGTAGCTCTTGTTTTCTTTGATGTATTGGTGTAAAATAACGATGGAGCTATTTCCTTCTTGAACATTCCCTGCCACCCTATGAAATATTTCCCATGACACCAGAGATGAAGTAATCTGTGCACTTACTGATCCTTCATATGTAAACACTACGACTACCCTGACAAGCAAAGGGGTCTGGGTGAAGGAGGAAGGAAAGCCGAGTCTTCTTCAGCCCCGGTTTCTTTTTTTGTTGACTCTTTCACTGCTAGTTATGGTCATAATCCAGCTGGAAAAGAACTGAAGTTAAAATCCACTTCTTGGCATCCTAAAGACAGCATTCCTTTCCAGAGTCCCCTAGGTTTTATTTAACATTCTTTTTGACAGAAACCAGGTATTATCTGTGGCAATTCTGAGTCCCAATCGCAATTCCTTTTGTACTTCTACTGGCTAAGTGCCCTAAATTATCAGATAACTGATCAGTGAAATTGCCAGAATCGTTAGAGCAACTCAGTCTAGGAGAGCAAAAGGAAACTTTTGAGACCCAGACAGCCTTGGACACAGGAAGTCAAAAATCACATCCTCTGAAGCTTATAAAAGTCAACATTTAATTGCTCAGTGAGTGTAAAACACACAAAACATGAAAGAAAATAAACCCAAACTGGACTCCTGCAAGTAACCTCTAAGACAATATAGCTACATGGGAAAAGAATTCAAAACATTTTCCAACTTTAAATTCTTCTTCACAAAACTTTAGAGCAAGTAATATAAATAGGTATGAACATGGGTTCTCAAGCCATAAAAGTGTGAGAAAATATTATGAAAGATAACAGTTATTAAGACAGCAACACAGAAGTGCAGTGTAAACTCATGCTTTTCAGGGTAAAAGGGATGCTTAATCATATCAGACCCACATGTAATTTTCATCATTGTTTAGTGGCACAACCCTTTGGCAGCCCTGATTTCAGCTAGATAGACTACCACAACCCGTAAAGAATGGCTATTCCAAAATCACTTATTCTAAATACCTGTTCTGAATTACAGGTTATTTTATTGTACTGAATTTCAGACAAGATTGCCACTAAATTCAAAGCAGGAGATTGATTAATTTTAGAGAAAGAAACATGTAAATACCATTTCAAAATAAAATTTCCATTTGGAATAATTATTTGTATGTATAAGACACTTAGCTGGTTCTCTTCACTCAGCATGCAGCTTACAGTAAGTATGATCTACTCTGTAAAATACAGTTAAAATAATGTTATTCTACACACTGGTCTAAGTTCAGGGTAGGCTGAACACAAGGCTGTGCTTCTTGCTCAGGAGTTTGAAGATGATGATTTATTTCAGAAGCTCTTGGAAGCATTATTACTCTGAAGCATAATTTATCTTCCATGGATTGTCATCCCATTTCTGCATAAATAGTATCTCCCCCAAAGACAGTGCTGACATCCACTGCCCTATCTTCCCAAATCCATGCATCTGAAAGTAAGTGATCAGGAAAGTCATCCTCAACACAGAGTTTTCTCTCTTCTATTTGAGCTACATTCTAGATAGACTGTGTAAAGCCAGGATACACAGAAGAAAAACATACTTGCTTTTGAAACACTGACAGAATCTGGGTCTTTAAGTTTATGAAGTGGGATAGCAGAAACAGAAAGGACTGAACAAACATGTTCTAAGTAAAATAAAAGGTTCTGCTGGTAGTGTTAAATGAAGCAACAGAACCAAGACACGGCAGGTGACTGAGTACCTCAGGTAGGACTTCGTTTATTAATTTTTTGAGTTTTCTATAAAAATCAGTGAACTACCACAAGTTTTTGAATTAATATATTATAATTTGCTAAATTTGGAAAGCAGTTTATTTCTTAACATACTACTTCAAATACTTTGGCGTGCAATGACATGGGAAAATGGCTGGTAATTTTTTAGTACAATTTAACATCTCCACATTAATGGTTTTCAACAAAGTAGGGAAAGTAGAAATTAACATTTCCTTAAACACTAAGTAAAATGGCAGATAGCAAATTCTCATTAGAAAATGAAATTAAATCACATTTTGATTGATAAAACATAACATTGCTTACCAGGTTGAGCCAACTGTCAGGGTATATTAAAAAGATCTTTTAAAAAAAGGGAAAACAGCATTAAAACTTGCTCCATAGCTAATACACTTAATATATAATTAATTTCAATGATTATTTGGAAACAGCCTACTCTTCACTGTACAATTGGTCATTTTTATTTATTGTACAGTCTTCTCAAAGACACGGTAGCCTGTAGATGCACAGTATGTTCAATCCTTCACTGCACAATTATGCAGAAGTGGATATTTCCAGAAAAAAACGAGTTGCATGCTACCTCAAAGTAGAGTATCGAGATTCCCAGCACTACTGGATGTGTGAACCACAGTGGCAGAGCCTGGTACTTTGACCCCACAGAGCATCCTACAGTACCAGCAGCTATTTCACAGGACAACTGACCTGGTGATTCTTGCTTAAAGTCCAGAGGTCTCAGGACTTAGTCCTTGACAATCCCAAGGAGACTATTCTATGTAATAGCTATGACTCTGTGTCGTTAGCAACTAACAGAAGTGTTGTGCTTGATCTTAATCTGTAACTCTATCCTCTTTCTTTCCAAAATATGTACATATTAGCAACAAAATACCACACTGTAAAGCCTCTAACTTGCAGAACAGAACATCTGCACTTGAAACTATTGGACATTGGGAGAGCAGATCGACAACTTTTATTTTCAGGGAAATAACACAGGAATACGTTTTGTCTCAAATTGTGAGTTAGGATGCTAGTCTAGGTTTATCCAATCAATAGTTTAAGACGGGATAACAGACAGAGGCAAAAAGTGGTCTCACTGAAGAGAGCAGCAACTGAAAAGAACTGAAGTACAGACTTGCCTTGGTTTAAGCCCAGCCAGTAACTCAGAGCCACGCAGCTGCTCACTCATTCCCCTCACCTCCTTCCTCCCTGCACCAGCAATGAACAAAGAGAAAAAATGACTAACACTGCTGAACCCAGGAGAAGACTTTACATTAGAATTTGTGATCCATTACACTCAGCTACTAGCAAAGACTGAGCATGTATTAAAATGCATGTTTTCAAATAGCCTGGCTTAAGAGTACACATAATCCTTCAAGCAGAGAATTCACCAGATATATGTAAGTGTAGGCAGGAGCAAGGTCTTAATCACTAACTAGGATTTAATTTGGGACCTAGACTTTATTTGAAACCTGATAATTTTACAGATTTGACTAGGCTTCCATGGCAGGCAGGCCAAGACACCTTAATGTCAGTTCACAGAGAGATGAGCAGTATAGGCTTTGACACATGTTTTAAAGTAGAATATACAAATATTTTATTGCCTATTATCTAATAAAAAACTTGCATAAAAACCTGAGTGAACAGCTTGCTTACAAAGATAAGAATTCTTTTCCTACATAGTAAACATGCGTAATGATACTTTCAATGCAGTTCCAATAACATTTGTGGAATAATGCATGATCATATAAAATAAAGATATGAGTAAATCTTCAGTCTATATAGTAAAATCACTGATTAGATGACAGAGACTAGAGGAGACGTTATATACGGTCTGCACACACAAAACTTTTAATAGTGCAATATGTTGTAAAGTTTTTTGTCTTGCTACCATTTAAGACACAAAACTATTCGTCATTACCCAGAGGCAAAAAGTAAAAATAGAAGCTACACATACCTTAATAGTTGCATAATTTATAAAGAAATATACTAAGTTGATACTAGTTTCTTTTATGTTTTCTTGAAGGCAAGTAAAAGAAGTGCTGCTTAAGTTCATGAATCTAAACCCCTAAATTAGAACACACAGATCCTTTAGAAAATTTTCCTTGATTTAGGAAATGTTCAGAGTAAGGATCAGTTTCACATGGCAGACAAATTAGTTGCTTTGTCTAACAGGATTAAGATAAAAAAATGCTTTTCTAGTGTCAGTATATTGATTCATGGCATTGAATATAGAAAACATCTCACCAACTCTCATTCCACTGATAATAGTGCAACCAGAAAACTCACATGAAACTGCAAACCTACTACAGTTTAGATTTTTAGCTAAAAGTTAGCATTTTGGTGTTACAGAAATGTCAGTTATTGTGCAAAATGAGCGTACTGCACAAGAAAATCCTGCTGTTTTTTTGGTTGTTTTTTTTTTTTTTTTTTTTTGCACACACAGAGATTTCCATACAGAGATTATTGATGTATTCTGCATCTCAAGAATGTAAGAAGGTCAAGTCCTTATATTACAAGAAGGTTAATACCAGCTGCATTGATTCAAAATAGCAAGTAGGAGGACAAGGCTGCTTTATTTGAAGTTGTGTTTTTTATTTCCTACAAGAAAAGACCTTTCTATAGCCCCCTGTGGAAAGACACAATGCAGAGAGTGGGTATATGGTTGCACACTATAAGAACAGATTTTCCACTGTACCTACTGACACAATGATTAAGCTACGGCTATAGTAACGTATTCAGAAATCAATTCGTTGCTATAGGCTTTTAATGGTTTTGCTGAAAGTGTCTTGAAATGATCTGCTGTTCTCATTGCAGGTGTAAAAAGTACTGGCAGCTATTCATGTGCCTTAGAAATGATAACTAATGAATCACCGATAGCAGTAGCAATAATGTTCTCTGCTATACTGAAACACGATAGTACTTACCTGATAAGGTAGAGTAACTATGATCACTGTAGGAAAATGGGGTATAGCGTTTAACAGGTTTTCAAATCTTAGACAAACCTCTAAGACTGAAGCCAAATAAGAAACTCAAGACAGCAGCATGGCAGACATTACATATTAACAACTTGTTTAAAAACAAAACAAAACAAACAAAAAACCCTTTTATAAATATTTACACTATTCTGTGAAACTCTTAAGCTTGGTACATTTATAGCTTAAGAGAAAAATTGGGAAATGGTAACTTAAGAAAGCCTCCTAACTGGCAAAGCAGTGTTCAGCAAAATAGGGGAGAAGAAAATTTAATACTGAGCCTTTTCCCTTATTTCGTATTTCCACAACTGTTTCTTCCAAGAAAGATGTATTTACACAAAAATGTGAAAAAATGTACGATTCAGTGTGCACTTTTTTTTTTCCCCTCTTCCTTTTAAACTCATAGATTGATATGGGTAAGGAAGACTGTAGGAATAGTAATAAGAAAGAAGATCGTAACTGTACTGAGATCACAAAATCATAAATACATTAACTTGAAGTGGATACTGTAAGCTGCAGGAACTACTACTTGATAAATTTCAAAGATCATGTCACTGAAGAACTGAAGTTGCAGCTGAAGACTGCTACTTCTTGAGTGAAATTTTGGGGAGCAGACAAGGAGAGAGATGCCAAATTCAGTCTGAATGGCAAATGAATTCAAAAGAATCCTGAGATTCCACAGCTGGGGCAGAGGAAGATTTTGAAGGACAACTAAAATTTCAAAGCTACACAGCAGAAGAGAAATCCCTTGAAAAAAAATGGAGAAATGAAATTTAAGAGCAAAGGTAGCTCTCTTTACTTTATAAGCATAATTTTGTAAGATATTTCAGTCAGTAAACTAACTGTACCTGTAGTTGAAAGCAAGGATGAGGCCAAAGTGAAACGAATCAAATAGATGCTTACTAACACAATGAGTTAGGCATTGGTAAGCAACTGTTTTCAAAAATTGTGAAAGATATGAAACCATTCATTATAGGAATAACAGAAGTAGAAAACAAACCCATGTATAAATACAATAAAGATGGCTGAAAGAATTCACAGTTTAGAAATGATGGAATTTAATCAAAATTAAAGATAGTGGTATACATAAAAATTACTGATTAAATAAAGATAATATTCCCCTTGGGTAAAAAAAGCAACAACAAACAAAACACTTTCTGGGAATACTGTCCTACGTTCAGCTGTAACAGTTATTTTTCTCCTTCCTAGCAGCTGGTGCAGTCCTGTTTTATCTTTAGTCTGAGAATATTGCTGATAACACCCTGATGTTTCAGTTATTGCTAAGTAGCGTTTACCCAAATTGAGGACTTTTCAGTCTCTCATGCTCTGCCAGTGAGGAGGGGCACAAAGCGCTGGAAGGGAGCAGAGATAGGACACCTGACCCAAACTAGCCAAAGGGGTATTCCACAACACAGCACATCATGCCCAGTAAATAAACTGGGGGGAGTCACACAGAAGGCCCAGATTACTGCTCAAATTGTGCTGGATATCTGTTCTCAGCTGGTGAGCAATTGTATTGTGCATCACTTGTGTTTATTGGAGGGGTTTTTTTCACTTTTCCCTGCTTAGTTTCATGTTCTCTCCCCTTGTTATTTCCTTTATCATTACTATTACTAGTAGTAGTAGTAGTTTAATATTATACTTTAGCTATTGGATTGTTTACCCATTTTTTTTGATTCTCCTCCCTATCCCAACCAAAGGAGACAGGGAAAGAGGGTGAGCAAGCAGCTGCATGGTTTTGAGTTACTGGCTGAGCCTAAACCGCAACAGTTGTTTTTTGGTACATATGGGGTGCAAGGGGCTGAGATAACAACAGATCTGACCAGAGTGGGTCTAATTGTATTTGTGATAAGCATCGACTGCTTTGGATTAATAATCACTCTTTACAATGTTGATTTATTTGCTCTCAGAGTTGTTGCACTTGGTCTCAACATTTCATTATGTCACAGCTTACTTGCGGCCAGCATTTCTTTTAGTGTGTATTGGCTTTGGGGCCTGGGTTAAGGCTCTCATTTCATTGTACTTTATGATAATGGCCTATAATAAAATAGAATTATTAATCATGATACTGATCTGGTATACACTCTCAGCGTGGCCATCACCTCTATACTTTGGAAGGCATGTAATGAGAATTATTAACAGCTCTCCTATGAAGACAGGCTTAGAGAGTTGGGCTTGTTCAGCTTGGAGAAGAGAAGGGAGACCTTAAAGCAGCCTTCCAGTATCTAAAGTGTGCCTACAAGAAAACTTAGTGGGGCTTCTTGTAAGAGCAAGTAGTGATAGGACAAGCAGGAATAGCTTTAAACTGAAAGAGTTTAGATATTTAGATATGTCATGGGTTCAGCAGCAGCAGTCATTTTTATCCTTTGTAGTAGCTGGTGCAGTGCTGTGTTTTCGACTTTAGGCCTGGGAACAGTGCTGATAACACCAGTGTTTATAGTTACGGCTTAGAATGTTTTAGTCTGACCAAGGACTTTCTGAGTCTCATGCTCTGCCAGAGAGGAGGGGAAGCTGGGAAAGCAATCTTCTGACATGAAATTTCTATAAAATTAATTGCTGACACACTTAAGAGAATGGTAGTGGATTGCTGTGAATTGTGTTTTTTCATTTAGAAGGCTGTAGGCTTCTGTGGTCAGCAAGTAGTACTGAGGAATTCTTCAAGTGGCAAACAAGTGTATAGACAAGAGGAAGCCGTGCAAAGATACAGGTTGGGAAGGAGCCCAAGCTCTTATCTCCCCTTTCAGATCAGCAGCAGTAGCAGCCATTGCAAGGTGAGAAGGGAAGTGCATGTGTATGTGGCTGTTCAGCTTTCATGAGAGCTGAACCAAGCCTGAATGGTTCATAAGGTAGAGGGAGGAGCCCGCGACTGTATACAGCTGCTTAGGTACACACATAAAAAAAAAAAAAAACTGTCCCAGTAGAACTAAAAATGTACGCATGTCTGGAAGACATGAAAGAAATCTGCATATCATGTATCAAGGAAATAAAAGCTATCATTAGATACAAGACAGAAAATCCTTATAAAACTTGGGACTGCTGAATACTTTCCAAAAAGATTATCTGCAAACAGCAAATAATAAAATATAATCCCTATATATCAACACTGTCAGCATTTACTCTTTCATGCATTTCCTTCTATCACATAAAATAAACTTACATATATAATACATTTCATGTCAGTACGAAAAAAAGAGGAAGAGCATTCTGAATTCTTTACTTACTATCGCTATATGGTTCAGACTGATTCACACTAGCACAATACTGCCAATTATAATTTTAGGATGACTCTTCATGATTTTCCTAGAAATTCAGTCTCTGGAGTCATGAAGCAATTATCACAAAGAAAACATGTCTATGTGAATGATAAACTACCATTAACTTTCAGTTGTGATTCTAAACATCTACGATTCATCACTTGTGCTGGTTATCACTGACAATACAAGCATTCAAAATATATTGAACTGATCTAGATAACAAGATGAAAAATGAAAATAAGATAGTAAAAGCTTATTCAGTTAATTCTCAACACAGTTCCAGACACACGCAATAGTTCAGGTTGAGAAAAAAAAAATAAAAAAATATGTTAGAAATGTTTTTCTGATCAGCTTAAAAATAACAGAGGATCACAGTTAACCTTAATTCTGCCTCAGCTCTTTTTGCCTACAGTGGCTACTGAAAGGCAATCCAAGAAAAAATGTGTAGCATACACTAAAATTTAAAAAATGAAGACTACAACATGCATACAAATCACATCTTCAAAGCTTCAAATTATAACCCTCAAAGTATAGATACTTATAAGTTTCTCACATAGTTACATACGACCTATATGTCCACTAGTGACTGAATGTATATTGGACCTTAAATTCCATTAGAGCAAGTATTTTTATGTAGGATGCAGAATAATTTGCTTACAGAAGTAGAGTTCTATTTCTCTTATGCTCCAATTTTCCACTTAGCAAATGTAGAAGGTACAAAGTTTCAAAGTAATTTTAATTTTGCAATTAATTAAAACATTTGGTTTATAAAGGCATCTACTACTGATCTAAAGAAATATAACAGCAAATTTCATAATGACAGTGTTTTGACAGTGAGTTGACTATCTATTTTTATACCTTGACTGCTCTAATAGTAAAAATAGCTACAAAAACCACAAATATTCAATGCCTCCCAGAATAAGATAATGATATAGCCAACACAAAAGCAGAATAAAATATAAACTTAGGATAAACTCTGGGGTGCATTTCAGTATATGGATTTGTGGGAAAAAGTTTAATGCCTTTAGGTACTGCAGAATCACAAAATGACTAAGGTTGGAAGGAATCTCTAGGTAGAAACAAATGCTTTACTATGTCTGGTGACTGTTCCTTTTAGAAAGGATAACCGTAAGCGGCATCCCAAAGCGGGAAAACATGGACCTCAAAGAAGGCAATCTGACTTAATGAATTTTTCCTATTCAGAACGTGCAACTTCATTGCAAGAGGCTAAGTAAAAAAGTATGGTCTTTAAATGAGCCAACCTTTAGAAAACAGCTAGCACGGTACTCATAAATCATCACCTTTTGTGTGCCATTATGCTCTGAAACCATACATGTCACAAAACTGTAATTTAACTATATAGTACATCAGAGAAGTTTATTTCAGCCTCTCCCAGCACCTACTAATGGTTAATGATTTATGGTCTATACCTATTTACCATGATCAAAGATGATAAAATCATGATAATGAACATTTTCAGATTCTTCTCTGCATGGAAGTCCTTTATTTAAACAGATTTTAATAACACCTCTCTTTTTTTCTGAAACCATCTAAAATCAAAGCTAGATCAAAATATGGCCCTCATTTTCCTTCTTCAGGATCTTAATAAACTATTATATTGAATTCCCATTACAGCCAAGGACTGTGGAATGGAGGAAAACTCAGTTGCAGCTTGCAGTCTCTTATTTTCCCTTCCCCTTTCTGATTGTTTTTTTAATTCATTACTTGATTCAAACTATGAAATAAAGAAAATATCCTGGTTAATGCTTACCAACAAAATGACTGAAAATTTACCAAGTTTCTAATAAACTGATGATTTACGATTTATTTCCTCAATTACCATTAGAAATAAGTAAAATTTAGTTTCACAAGGTATCATTACATAAAGTGAATAACGTCTGTGTTCCAACTTAACTATCCCAAGTAATTTAAAAGTCAGCAGGACTAGAATAAGATTGCCAGCATATCAGCCTTTTTTCCTTACCCAACTATACTGTTGAATATACAGGTATTAGCATTTTGGAGAAGTCTGTTGCCATGCCTTCAAAAAAAACTAGGAAAAAAAAAAAAGAAGTAAAAAAAATATGTAAAAGGTAAAGTAGGTAAAGATAACTCCTGATACCTCAACATTTACAGAATTCTGGTTATATATGCAGGTGCTTGTTGGTGTATTAGCTACTTAGGAGCTTCTGGGGATTCACAAACCCATTCTTCAACTCCTATTTTTTTCAAGCACTGCGGATATGTTTTTCTTGGTTTGTTTTCTTTTTTTTTTACACCATTTGTGACATCAGCTCAGATATGAAGATCTGTACCTTGGCGACATAATTAATTACCAAGATAAAGAACAAAAAACTTTCATAACTTATTTGGTTTTTGTTAATTTTGAATAACATTACAGTTAAGTACCAATTCCTGAAAACTCTTGAAGTCATTTTAAAACCATTTTTGAGAGAAAATTACAAACTCACACTTTTCTACATGCTATTATATATGTAAAGTACCTTTCTGGTTCGGTTGCCCTTCCCCTCCTGCCCCTTCCCCAGGCAATTCTACTTCTATATACAGCTGTCATAGAATCACAGACAGTTAGGGTTGGAAAGGACCTTAAGATCATCTCGTTCCAACCCCCTTGCTATGGGCAGGGACACCTCCCACAAAACCATGTCACCCAAGGCTATGTCCAACCCAGCCTTGAACACCACCAGCGATGGAGCATTCACAACTTCCCTGGGC
>JASSUY010021900.1:0-22461 GCA_032466535.1 Forpus xanthops
GTTTGGGTCAGGTGCCCTGTCTCTGCTTCTGCCTGGCTTCTTCCCAGCTCCCCTCCTCCCTGGCAGAGCATGAAACTTAGAAAGTCCTCTGCCAGCCTAAACATTCTAAGCCATAACTATAAACACTGGTTATCAGCACTGTTCCTGAGCCAAAAATCCAAAGCACCAGCTACCACCTAAAGGAGAAAAATGACTGCTGCTGCTGAACCCATGACAGGGTGCATAAAAAAAAACTCTGCATATGTGCCTGCATCTTTCCTTGAGTCTCTCTCTCTGTCATCTCAAGTTTAAAGGCATCGTACTTGCAGAGTGATAGCTCGCTATTTCGGCAAAATAGGGCTATCAGCCTGTGTAACAAAATCATGGGGTCCAGTGAGGGCAAGCTTGAGCTGTAGCTGCTAGTGTGAATGCCCACACAAAGACACTGTGAAACAAGATCAATGTAGCAAATTAGGAGACTGCTGACAAAGACTGAAGATATTCCTGTCCCCATCCCAGATCATATGTATTTTCCATTACTCCAGCCCAGTACCATATTGGGTAGCATCTCAGGCATCACCTCAAGGATATGGCTATCATCACGACTCAATAACATAAGATGTTTTTAAAATAAGAAGTTTTTTTCCTGACCTTGATTTTTAAACACTTAAGAAAAAAACTTTATGCCCTCTGAGTTTCTCTTCAAAACCTTGCCTCTTGGTCACTTTTTTTCACATCCTGCTTCTGTTTACACTGGTCTTGCTTTTGGGAGGCTGCACAGTGAGTCAAGTAGAGGGCTGAGCAGTGTTTGAAAGAACATGACTAAATGTGTATGTATGTGCTGAGCTGTGTCACTGTGGCTGCACAAAATCTGGAGTAGAAATAAGTGAAGGAAGGGGATGGAAAAATAGCTGCCTAAATGATACTGCTGCTGAAAGAAATACTTATTAAACTACAGCTCGAGGTGTAATTGAACTGTTTGGAAGGAAAATTATCCAGGGACTGAGGGAGCAGTAGAGCAGGACAGTCTGCAGAAAAATCTTTATGGGGAAAAGGGTGTAATAGAGGTTAGTTAAGACCTATTTTGGCAGTAAATGAAACAAAATGGTGCTCTAAAGAGTAAAGGAGATGCTAATGAAATATTATATCATTTCCAGAAAATAGGATACATCAGTGTACACAATATTTATGGCACAGATAAATTATATATCCATCTAGAAAATAGAATGAAAAAGTAGCAACTGAAAGAGATGCCTTGAGGATTCCAGATACAAATAACATCAGCAGAAATTGGATAATATCTTGTGTACAGATAATTAGCATCAATGCATTTCACAGAGAAGTACATTTCCTGTTAATCATATAATGAATATCTCAGGCATTCAGTTTTAGCTATTTCTTTATTTGCTTAAGAATTATTTACAAAATACAGGCTTGTATTTCATCCAGAGGCTGAAGATGACACTAATTTTAGTAGTGGACTTGGTATGAGCAAGACACAAGATCTTTTTAAAATACCTATTCAAAAAGCCAGAAAATCATTATCAGATTCACTGCCTCTTGGAAAGAAGAGTTTTGTGAATAATGCTTAAACTAACCCTTTTTAAAACAGACACTTCTTTTAAGTAAACAGATCTGTGAGCCTAACTTTGTTCACTTCGCCAGTAGATACAATTAAAACTATATATCCCACAATCACTTTCTGTGTGGTAAATGCCATGCAGGAAACTAAGAAAGAAAGAAAATTATATTAGAAATGAAGTGCAACTACAGCATCTTAAAATCCCTTTCTGAAATTATGACCCTCTGGTCTGTACATTACAGGAGTTTAACAGTCCAGGATATAACTTTTTGAAAAATTATTTCTAGGTGTCTGATTTATGTAAATTGGATCTTCTGGGCTGAGTTGCTCTGACACATTTTATCACCCTGAGTAGGTTGGAGTTTGTTAATTTTCTTAAACTAGAGGATTGAGGTTTTGATGAGTACTGCAATAGTACATTAGGCATTTCTTTCTGCTCATTTTAAAATTACTTTTCATAGCAAACACAGAAGTAAGGTGGCTCTCTTGTAAATGTGCAAGGACTCCTCAGGACTAGTAAATATTGTCAAATAGCTTCTGACAATCTGGTGTGTTCTCAGTAATAAAGAGGCAGCAGGCACCAGCACCCTACATTGGGCCTAATAGTTCAAAGTATTTAGAGGCATTAACTAGTTTGGTGCTACGAGGTTCAATTCATGCCACCGGTTTTGGCAATGAGCAGTGGGGAGTACTTTAAATGGACACATCTTAGGGAAATCAGTGAAAACCTTAAGCTAGGTAGCCAGGTATGTCCCTTTTTCTAAAGTGCTAAGCTTGTGGGTTACCTCTTTGAAAGTGATTTGTAGTCCACTGGTAATAGGGCCTTGAAAAGCACAAATTAGGAGTTAACAAGCAGGAGTTAAACCTTTATAAGAATTGTGTCATTTTCTTAGACCTTCTTAACCAGCTTTCCAGAGAGAAGATGTTTTGGAGCTATACTCCACTAGACATTTGAGAACTAGACTGCTAGTAAAGGCATTATAGGGAGAAAGATGTCCTGTACTGTATATTGCAATAAAGTCTGTGGAAAGACCAATTTATAAATGGAATCCTGAAATCTTTAGTCCAACTGAGACTTAGAGGGTTTAGTGGGGGTGAGGCAGAGGTGACCAGCTCATATGATGCTCCTCAAGAGTTTGCCCAGTCTTAGTAATAAATTATGCATATTCTGCACAGAATACTTGAGAGAAAACCTAAAAAGCTTTAAACAGTTTATTTTTACAGTAATCAATGTTAACTTGTATTTACAGTCCTACAGATCCTACTGAACTTCATTATAGAAACATAGAATCATAGAATAGTTAGAGTTGAAAAGGACCTTAAGATCATCTAGTTCCAGCACCCCTGCCATGGACAGGGACACCTCCCACTAAACCATGCCACCCAAGGCTCTGTCCAGCCCGACCTTGAATACTGCCAGTGATGGATCATTCACAGCCTTCTTGGGCAACCCATTCCAGTGCCTCACCATCCCTACAGTAAAGAATTTCTTCCTCAGATCCAATCTAAACTTCCCTGGTTTAAGTTTGAACTCGTTACCCCTTGTCTTATCACCACAGACCCTAGTGAAACGTCCCTCCCCAGCATCCCTCTAAACCCCCTTCAGATGCTGCAAGGCTGCTTATAGCAGCCTTCTCTTCTCCAGGCTGAACAGCCTCAACTCTCTCATCCTATCTTCATAGGAGAGGTGCTCCAGTCCCTTGATCATCCTCGTGGCCCTCTTCTGTATTTGTTCCAACAGTTCCATGTTGTCATGGGTTCCACACTCCAAGCCATAACTATAAACACTGGTGTTATCAGCACTTTTCCCAAGCCAAAAATCCAAAACACAGTTCTCACCAGCTACTGCTTAAAGAAAAATGACTGCTGCTGCTGAACCCATGACACATGTCCTTTTTATGTTGAGGACACCAGAACTGCACACAGTATAATAACCACATTTTAAGTCAGCTGTTTCTGAATCAAGCATTTTGCATCAGAAGATATCAGAATTAAGGAGTTTGTTCTTCTGGTTATTCTAGAATTCTATGTACCTTCAGATCCAGAACAGTTGTGTTTGTTTTTCTGTTCATGATGTGTAGGCCTTTTAGAAGTGACAGTAACACTGGCTCCTGTTTTAAACAGGAAATGATTTTAACTAGTCTAGAACAGATTTAATACCATCATCCAGACCACCAACAGTGGTCATCCCAAATGCCTGACAAGTAACTCAAGATCAGTGCCTGGCTCGTCTTCAATTTCTGTCCTCCATCCTCCTGTACAAAAGGGATGGAGTTCCAATCCAAATCAAACAAATTTGTGCAAAATTCAAAAAGCTTAGTTTTGACATGCTATCAACTGTATGTTAAAAGAGTAACTGTATATAAAGAAAGCACAATAATTTGCATTAGGGTCAAAAGTTAGCCAGTCTTCCTCTAATAAGCTTCCACTAAAACCTTGATAAGGAAAGCCTATGTTACAGCTTACTGAAAGGAAAATTTCAAAACAATTACTTTAGAAAAAGGTTTCTTGTTAAAGCCTCAAGAATTACCACTTGTAAAGAGCTTTTTTTGATGATGTGTAGTGTTCCATCAACAGTGCTTATTTGACAAAGGTGAGAAGACAATAAATAACATTGCTCCAAGGACAGAGTTCGAAACCAGACTTACTGTGAAAGCCAAAAGCCCTCTGCTGTACACTATAACAAATGAATCTGTAATGCTGAAAAAGATTATTGTATTTAGAAAAGAGAGACCAGATTATTTGAAGAATTTATATGTTTAGTTATGTCTTTATATATTTAAAAGTTTGATGCTGATCAAAATTAAAGTCTCAGAGTAGTGTGAGCTTCTGTAACAGACCAGGTCTTGAACTCAGGGAAGTGGGTGCTCATGCATTATGTCAGAATGAAATCCACACTGATATGCTTGACTACCCAAAGAAAAGTTATATCTAGAAGATGACCATTCCGACTTCTTTGCAGTGTGCCCAAGAGATAAATTTCCTTTCATTGCTTTCACTGAATTACTGCCTTATTAGACAGGTTCAGATGCCTTCTGGTGCTGAATATCTTAATGGCTTTAATTTGCATGTACCAAGAATGGAGATCATTAATGAATATCATGCAGTTTTCAAAAAAGAGGTTGTTCTGATATCTGCATCAATTCTATATGTGATTGATGGATAAAAAACCATCTTCCACTACGTTCATCTCCTTATGAGCATGTGTTACAAGTTGTTTATTGAACAAAGGTTTTTTGTATTGCTGTGCTTCAGCTATTTAGGAGGACCACACTACTGAAATTGACAAAGCATCTGTTGAGTTGTGCAAAACCCTACATACTTTGATTTTTGTCACAGTGCTGCCTGCAAAATGTTGATTTTATTTGCATATAAACACATAATAAGTGTAGTTTCATGAAGTGAGGATGTTTTGATGTTGATTTGTATTGTTCTGCCTGTGCGAATTTTTTTGTGCATGAACAAGTTATTGAAGACATGATAAATTGAAAGATAAATATACTAAAACTATATATATAAAAATCACAAAACCATAACAGCTGTGGCCAAGTCTGATAGGACAAAGTACTCTTCTGTTTTGCATATTTTTTGGTACCTTTGCTGCAGCAGCAACAATGCATCCTGAGGCATCCAAACAGTGAGGTCACCTCCACAAGCTGAGAGCAAATTTCTGTGAGACATGTCAGCAGCACATTTTGTTGGTATATTTGCTCTGCTAGCTAGCTGCCCAACACAAGCAAGAGAGTATAAGGAAAGTGGTGCATTGGAATTAATAAATTGCAGCAGGCAGCCATAGCACGCTCTGAAACTTTGTTTCACTGAGAACCTCTTAAAAGTAATCAGGTACTTCAAATGTCTTGAGTGTGGAAAGATACAGTTTACTTCTAGAACATTTGATTTCTTGCTGCTTACTATATTTTTAATGTAATTGCTAGTATCAAGGTAAATAAAGTGTTCACTGAATATTCTGAGACTATTTTAGAAATATTTATATTTCAAATTTATCTCCAAAGAGAATAATTCAATCGAATATGCTCGGTTTTGCATATTTTTCTGATAGTTTGGAAAAATACATTAAGATTTTTTGAGCAGCAGTTTCAAGCTACAAAAAATCACTAGTTTAGAGAGACTATATTTACATTTTTCCAGGCATAAGTATTGAAATATTATCAACATTACAGGATTACATTTATTTTTAATGTATTCTTTTTAAATCAGTGTTGTCAAAGAACATAGAATTATTATTTGCTTTATAAACACTAAAGTTTAGAAAACTGTGCCTAGAAGGCTTTTTTCTTTTTGTGTATTTATCATTATTTCTTTAGGAATTAAAAGAATTCTCAAATTTACATTTCAGAGAAAGTGATTGGTAGCAGTTTATCATGCACAGTATTGAAAATAATGTTACTTCTAAAAAAGTATGCAAAATCTATCAAACACGTAATATTTGGAAGCAGCTATAACACATATTTCTTCTGGTACATAGATTGGTGATATTCTAGTATTCCAAAATGGAATGTGATTCCCTTCTCAGCTTTTGGAGACTGAACTTTGCAGAGTAGTTCCTCTCCAAAAATACTTGAAAGGAAATGAAATCTCTCAGTCTCCCTGAGTCACTGGCTGTTTGTTAAGTCAATAACCTCCCTTTCCATCAGTGCTAAGGATCATCATGTGACATTAAGTGCTCTAACTGTGATACTGATCTGCAAGTCTGATTTGCACAGTCTAGATCTGATTTCAGTCTCAGTGTGGTTTTGTGCTGTTGGATCTCTGCACTCTTGATGCTACTGGAATGAGTCCCAGATTACTCCAGATGATGCCAGTAAGTGAAATCAAACGCTTGGTCATCTTCTGTTCACCGTGATAGTGTTGCGAATCTAGGATTGATCTAATATAAACCTGTTTCGATTTACAAGGGTGTTCTGGCCGTTGATACGTCTTTTTCATACATGTTCATAGGAGAGATATCTAACAGTGTTGTAGCTGATTTTCTATCCTGCTTATTTTTAATTATTATTCTTTCACCAGTTGAAGATTGTTTACCTGTAGGTATTGTTAGTTCGTTAATCTCTTTTGTACAATATTAATTCTCTTTGAATCTTTGAGATTTATCTAATACTCTTGAATTTATTATAAATTAACATAGAGACCTCTACCAGATGGTTCAACACTTTCAAAGTTTTGGGGCTGGTTTTATAATTTTTACAACCAGAAGATGTTATATGTTCTTGCCAGAAAATATTCCATCATTCTCAGGGTAGAGGAGAATTTAATGCATATCACCACTGAGAACCTGAATAACAGGCATCAAAATTTGGCATGAAGATTGAATCTGTTTGTGAAGCTGGTTGTAAGTGAAGCTCTTTGTAAGAAGTTCTGTTCAGGTGCTGCATATTGGCTGCAAACAGGCTGGGTTCTGCCTTGGTTGAATGGATGAAGACTGTCCTGGAACCTGAATGGTATTTTTTTCCATGTATGTTAAATACAGCTAAGTTCTACCAGATATCCTTGCTCTTCTGTGTGTCTTTTAGAACTACACATTTGCTATTCTCAAGGAGTCTCAGTCTGTCTTCTGTAATCAGGCTCAATTTTCTGTTTCTGGGATGTCTGAATATAAGTTGCATGGGGAACAAGCAAGTGGAAGTAGCAGTAGAAACACATTTCAAAGTTATTAATTAATAGACCTAATTAAGACCTGATGGAAAGATTTATCTACCAGGGACATTAATATATAAGCAGTATAACTCGTTAAGGACATGTAGACACAGAAAAGGATGTGTTACCATATGTGTTACCTTACATGAAGGCATCACTTGCTAATAAAGAGGGACATAGACTGCTTCCTAACTCCTGAGGAATGTTTAAATAATAAAAAAGTGTTGATAGGAGCTGATAGAGGACCATCTATCAAAAAAAAAAAAAAAAAATCATATGATGAGGTTTTTGTAAGGAGAATTATCCAAAACATAGTGTTCAGTGACAACAGCATACTTGCTTACAAAAATTTACATGTTGGGAAAGGAACAAAGCTGTCCTCAGGCAATCTGGATAACTTCTGAAAAGTCTTAGTGGAAATTTTGTTTAGAAATTGGAGAAAGCAAAAAAAGATGACATTTTCCAGATTTGATCCTCATAATTTTGTAGAGCCTAGAGGAGAAAGTAACAGTTAAAAACAACTTGCACTTGATGAGTGATCATGAAGCAGCAGAATTCCTGACAAACAGGAAGAACTGCAGTTTGCTTCAGCAGAGCAGATTATAGAAACTCAGAGAGCTAGTAAGTGATATCCCGTGGGAGACAATTCTGAGAGAGTTAAGCACAGTAGACAGTTCTTTAAGGGAACGATGTTAAATGCAAGTTTATGCAAACCTATGCGAAAGAAACTATGCAAAATTGCAAGTTATGACAGTGCGGAGGAAGGATAGGAGCTGTAGATCAGTCACCAAAGAAAAGACTTTTAAGAAAGGTGAACAGATAGATGAACATTTGAGGCCAAAGAAAGTCAAGAGCAGAGAATGAAACCATGTGATGCATAGCTGACATTTCCTTCCCAGCTTGTTTGTGCACTGACAGATAAAGCTAAAAAATAATCCATTTTTCTGCAGAGTGAAGGTTATTGGCAAACAATTCTCAGAAAGTTAGTAGATTTAGTTCCCTTTTTGTTTCACTCAAAAATTCAGTTGTGAGCTGGTGGTATCATGAAGCAAAGACAAAAAGGGCAAGAACTTGAAAGGAGAAAGAAAACATTTGAAGTTTTGAGAGTACATTAGTTATTTTGTGATCAGCTAGCCCAAATTAACATTCTGAATATCTAGGGAAGGATAGGAAGAGTGCCTATCTTTAAAAAGGAATAAGAGAGAGAGGTTAAAATTTTAAGCCAGATAGCTAATTTCAATTCCTGTAAAAACAGTAGGAAAATAATTTACATGCCAGTTGAGAATATTTAGGAAATAGTACATAAAGAGAAAAGAGTGGTCAAGAAATATTGAGCCAAATAATTCCATTTTGTCGTGGGATATCACTTCATGTGGCTACAGAAAAACAGTTGATATCACATCTTAATTTTAGTGAGTCTCTGGACACAGCCTTGTAGAGCACTCTCTCAAGTAAGCTAGGAACATATGGTCTAGATTAAAATGCTGCAAGGGAAGGGAATCACAAAGGGAAAAGAAGTTACAGCAATACATTGAGTGTTTTTTTTTTTTTTTCCAGGAATATGTCCCTATTCCAGAATTGATATTTTCTTCAGTAACTTGATTACTGGAAAAATTAGGATGCTTATTGTATTTTAAATAATGCTTCTTTAGGAGAAAATGCAGGTAGAGGATTAAAACTCAAAATACTCCTGAGAATTTAAAGATCTGAGACAAACCAGGATGCAATTCAGTAAGAAAAAAATGTGTGGCCCTGCATTCAGACACCAATATCCATCTACTCATGCACAGGTGCAAGAGTGCCCATATAGCTGTTTGTGTTGGGTATTTGGGAAGGTGTTTGTTTGTTTCTCAGAAAGGAGTAAGAATCTCATGGGTCATGAGATGAACAGGCATTGGTAAAGCCATGCACCTGTGAAAAAGCACATGACATCCTGCATTGTGGTGATAATTCTGGAAGAAAAAAAATCAGTTTCTAGGTTCCTGGGCTCCCTGTGTTCCCTGCTATTACTCAACTTCCTGCTGTCTCTTGCAGCTTGGTATTGGGCACTGGTGAGCTCCTCCTGCAATACCTCAAACTGCAGGTATCCTCATGAGTGACCTGTACATTTAGTTCTTTTTTTCTTCTGATCTATTAAAGTTCTGTTTGTTTGTTTGTTTGTTTGTTTTTCTTTACTTTAGAACTGTTAAGTCAATGGCAAATATGCCATCCTATATTTATGCAGTTGCTTATTCCTGCACAGGAGCTGTAGCACCTGCAACTGTCCTACTGACTAGCAACACCATTACCATGTGTGACAAAACATCCGTATGACAAACAGGGCTTTAGAATTGGATTTAGGTTTGATGAAAAGTGTACATGGCATCTTTGTAAAAGTATACTTTCAATTTTACAGCTACCTAAATCATTTCATAGAGAGTTTACTGGTTTCCTGTGGAAGACTTGTCCTTGAGCAGTTGATTTCCCTCACTCCCTATAGCCATATTCATTATCCAGAACTGCCCATTAGGTAGTTTCTGAAACCAGTTCCCAGCTTGAAGACTATTCCCAGGTACTTAAGCCCTCAAAACACCACTGTGGCTAAATGTTGCTTTCAGGGAGAGGGTAGAAGAAATGGTAATCGGGAATATTACAGAGCAATTCAATAGCAGGTAGCCAGGCTGTCACTGGGGCAGACTTCTCCAAACTCCAGCAAAAAACTTTTACCAGGTAGAGGCGCTTAAAAAATATGAGAGATCTTGAAGAATTCTGCCGCTGTCATTTCCCAGCCATATCACAGGAACAGAAGAGAGAAAAGCTTTCTCAGTACTTCTGATATCTGAGGGTTATTCTACCACACCAGACTGGCACACATTCTGTTTGTGAAATACTATGTGCTGAAATTTTTTCAGGACAATTTTAAATATATTCATTAATTACATTGGAACTATTTTGGATTTCCTTTGGTTCTCTCAAAAGGATGGTTTTGTGGCAGCATGCAAAGTTGGTCTCTGAAGGGGGAATATGAAAGTGTTGCAATGATAGAAGGCACTCTGCCATGTGACCAAGTCACTATATAACACATTACCTTACCCATCCCCAAACTTAAGTCAGTGATAAGGCCTACTACAGAAATGGATTTGGCTTCTAATACTGAAGAACTAAGACCTTACAAATGGATTTTGCATGAATAAATCACATTAAATCCTCCATTTCAAGGCTTCAAGATGATGTTATATCTTGGGGAAAAGAAAAAATGTGTATTTGATAGGAAAATGAGAAATACGTTTCTGGCAAACTACTCATCTATGTTAGTCTTATTATTATAATTTTAAATCTGGAAGCATATGGAAACTGCGTAAGAGGTTGGAACGTTAGATTAAGCAGAGATGACAGATTAGTGGGCAGATGAGATCAAGTGCTATCCTAAATTGTTGTCATGTGACCTTGAAATTTAAGGTAATGTCAAATTGTGTAGTCAGTATATCTAAAAAATATTTATAAACCAGTATTTCGAAAGGAAGAAGATGATGCAACACCATCTCCTTCTTGATTCTGGTGCTCTGCTTATAAAAGAATTGGAAGCGTTCAGTAACTGTATGAAAGTCTGAGAAAATTTATCAGTTTTTCATGCCTGTAAAAATTTACATTATTTCACTAGGTGCTTGGAAACAGCACACTTATTAAAACTTTTCTGTCTTCCAACAATCTGCAACCTGGGGGGCTGGTCACTTTAAGGTGGAGTCCTTGAAATGAACCTGACATCTAGGGCCAACAAAGGTTTGTGTAACAGGCTTGTATTCCAGTGTTTTTCTGTACATATCTCCAATTAGAAGGATAATTAACAACTGGATGTAGCGCATGGAACTGAACATACTTGCATAGGGGAAAAACTACAGTGAGATAATTTTACATTTTTGAGGCAGGCTATCCATGGCCAAAACCAGTAAAAAGTAATTTGTTATTCAAGTGATGATTAAAGTTACAGTAACAATTACATTTGTCAAGGGAGATCAGATTATTTTTGTGGCTTAGATAAAGATTAATGAGAACACGAGTTACACATTTTGTTAAATAGAGAAATGTAATTGTTTTGTTCTCCTGTTTAGGAGGACAGAGAGAGTGTAAAACAGGGCAGGTGAAGGAGACTTGAACACAAATATATAATAACAGTCATTACAATAACTTAGAAGTCAGAACTCCAGCCTGTAAGTACAAGCCACGTCACAGCTGTGAAGCACATGTGAACTACATATTGGATATAAAATAGCAATTAAATATCTGAAAAGCAGCTGCTCCTTATCTATAAGACATCTGGCTTTTTCCTCAGCTCAGAAAGAACTTGCTGCTACAGCCAACCATTGTGTTTCAGAAACCTATTTTATTTTCCAACATAAAATGTAAGTGCAATGTGACACAAAGCAATTTTCCCTGTTAAATTGTTTAGCATTTTTGGGTGGGTATTTTTGTTGTTATGTTTTTTTTTTTTTTTCTTTTTTTATCTTTACTGCAGAAGCCTCTATTTCTTCTGATACCCTTTTCTGCTACCCTTAATATTTGCTATCAGTTTATTAGTCAGGCTGATTTGATCATTATATTTGGCATAGATTCCCTGCCTTTAAAAGGTCCGCTACTTTGTCTTAATGGTGCTTTTATTATTTAGCACAGGTCAAGGAATAATCATATTAAGTGTTGCTTTATGAGACAAATATGACCATCTGAATGCTGTGGAATCAGGAGACTGTAGTCACTGTTGCATATATTGCACTACTTGTTGGTGCTGCCTCCTTGTGCTCTCTCCTAGACTCCAGGGATAGGGCAGTTTTCTTTATATCCTTGCTGATTTCTCACCCTCCTGAGAAATGCTGAAGTGTCAAGAAAGATAACATGGAGGCATTAATTTGTGTGGGAGACATGCAGTACAACCAAGCTATAGCTCACTAGCTAAAATTCTTTCTATTTTAAGGCATATAGGAAATACGATTTTATTATTAATATGAGATGAATGGAATTCACTTCTTCTGAAAACCACTGAGATAGCTAAAAAGTCAAAAAGGTTTCCACTTCTAATTTCCTTTTCCTGTTTTCAAATGTTTCATGAGGCACCCACTAACAAAAAATGAAGCTGAACTTAACTGTTACTCTTTACCACATGTTCTTTCTAGGCTGGTTGGTATATATAATTATTCTGGTGAGACTAAAGCCCGTATATTTTTCCTGTGGCTTTTTAGGAGCTAGCTAGTGTATAATCTGGAATTCTTTTTATACATGTCAAAATTTTACAAGTTTTTTCATATGTTCATTTTTTTTTTTCTTTCAGAACAGATTATGAAAAAAGCATTGTTACATACGGTACTGGTAACACAGAATGGATCATTTTGAGGTGGTGTAAGTAACAGCACCATTGACCAACAAATCAATAAATGCATGTGTATATGTGCACTAATAGAAGTGGAAACTCAATCGTTGTCATCTACTGATGATATTTTACCCTAAGACAAGATCCTTAACACGGTCTTTTATACTAACTCTCCACTGCTCCTTTACAAGATGTGATCTTACTACAACAGGGATAAGCAACTATGCACTTGCAAAGCAATACCCTAATGATGTATCTCAGAACATGCACCAAATTCACTTTTAGCAATGCTAAATTCACTCCTAAGTTATCACTTTAAATTTCTTATTAAGTTATAATAGCAAATGAAGTCACAGACTGAGATAACAGATTATATAAGGAGTTATTCAACTGTGTTATATTAGTCTTTAAGGATTCCTTCATAGTGAGAAAAAAGCTGCAGTTATAGCAGAAAAAAAGTTTTTCCTTCCCAGGATTTAGTCTGATGCATGTTCACTTTGGAAACTCCCTCCTTGATAGTGGTGCAATGGGAGGAGTTTTCACAGTGGGCAATTAATTATAATCAAAGCCATCATCCCTTTTTTGCTATGAAATACGTATGTTCAAGTAATTTTGAAGAAAATTTGTATCCCTTTCTCCTTTAAAAGTATATAATCTGATTTGGCAGGGCAATTTGTGGTCTCTCTGTGGTAGATTTTCTATTAAATTTATTTAAATACTCACAATCTTCAGAAAATAAGCTTGATGAGTTGGTTTGAGACATTCATTAAAGCCTACTCCAAAGCATGTTTTATATGAAAAATGGCTTTGCTACTGAAAATGATTGGTATGTCAAGAATTTCATTTCAGGCAACATTTTGTTATTAGAACAAGCTTCTGCTGTCTACACAGGGGTTTTGTTCAGAAAGATATAATGCCAGATAGGGAAAAGTCTTCCTTCCAATGTTCTTATCTACTATGCAATGCTTCTATTGTAAGCATAGATAATAACAATTCTAATATTTTTTTCATTTCCTTGGGTGCTGCTTCTTGCTCACATCTTATAATGGTCCTCATGATTTTACTGCTGCTTCTCTGGGGGCTAGAAAAATAATCAAAGAGCTTGTTTTTCAGTGATCAGTGTACTTGCTTATTGAAACCTTAGAATTGGATGCCTTAAAGGTGATCTTTTAAATCCCTTTTTGCCTTTTTGTAAAATACAAAGAGTATCATACTCAAACATGTTTTCCTCATTGATTACTGCATCATTATATGTCAATAAGCTCATTTCTCTCCTGTTTTCTTTGGAAAGAATATCAGTTTCTAAAGAAAAAAAAAAAAAAAAAAGAGGGCAGATTGAAGAAGTTCACAGCCATTGGTGACATCACTGTGTCAGTCTTCTCAAACTAGACCAAGACCCAAAGCATCCATAAATGGGGAGGAAAATGAGAATCTGATGAAAGCCAATAGAAACAAACCAGACCAATAGTTTTTCAGTGGGCTTCTATGGTTTCTGTTTTGGTTTGTTCTTTTCTATATCCCCTCCCACCCCACCCTTGTCCTTCTGGGAATGCCATTATTATTTGTCTCTCTCTTTTGTAGACATGTAAGGAAGTTTAGAATTCTCTCAAATTAATAAAACTCTGCAGCAATCAACTGTGTAGAGCAGTAAGTTTCTCTGGGTAGCAGACAACATGTTTCTCTCCATCTTGGAAGACAACAATGCTTTATTGCTACAGTGACTATTTTTGCATAACCCTTGCTTCCTGAACAGGAACCACATTTCCAGACACTTTGCATATGACAGCAGCAGATAAAGTTAACATATTAAGCAACTAAGGCAGCTGAGGAACGGAGGGGTAACACACTGGATAGTGCTTGTGCTCTCATTCTATTTTTCATTGCTTTTTAAAAAGTTGTCCTATCCAACCAAACCAGAAGATGAAAGTGTGTGATACTTGCTGGGAGATAAAACACCAGATTACTATATGCTGCCTCTGGCAATGGGCTGAAGGGACACTGATCATCGAAAGATCATCATAGCTGTTGGAAGCGAAGCACCACACTTCATCTGACCACATGAACTCTCAGGATCTGCTGTGAAAGCATTACATGGTAGCCAACAGGAACAAGTGATTTTCTTAATTCATTTTTTTGCCTTGTCTTGTGTAGTGTGTGCAAAGTACAGTGCAGTCAATAGCAGGCAAAATGCCTGGAGCTTCTTGAAACTGAGCAACTGTTTGTATATCATTAGACAAAGGGTCCTAGAAGCAAAGGAATAAAAAGAGTGATGAAAGGGGAACTTGGGATGACCTTACCACCCAGAGTCTTCTCTTGAGTTAATGTTAAACACAGCAGGGAAGGGATAGGAATAGAGGCCACCTAGCAATCTTTTGCATGCCAGCTGAGTGAGCTGGATACTGTGCCATGGAGGGAGTCCAGGGACATGTTCTAAATACTCCTCTACTCTATCTCTAACCAGCAGGATCCTATAATTTCCAACCACTTCCCTGCTTGTCTGCCGCTGAATGTCAAGAGTAGGTAAAGTCAACACATACAGCAGTTGAAGCATTTAAAGGATTAGCAATAATTCACTGGAAGAAGTTTATTGTCATTTGTAGTTGTGCTTAATTATTTAAAGGTTGTGTCTCTTCTGAACACAATCAGCTTTTCTTGCTTTAATTTTTAGCATCTGCCAAATTAAAATTATTAATGAGAAAATAATTACGAAGAAAACAATTACTTTCATGCACCAAAGATCACAGAACCACTGAATGGTTGAGGTGAGAATAGACCTCTGAAGATCATCCAGTCCAACTGCCTGCTCAAGCAGGGTCTTGTAAAGCAGGTCACCCAGGACCATGACTAGTGTTTTTCTGAATATTTCCAAGGATGGAGACTCCACAACCTCTCTAAGAAATCTTTGCTGGTGCTCAGTCACTCTCACAGTGAAAAAGTATTTCCAGATATTTAGATAAAATCTCCTGTATTTCAGTTTGTGCCCATTGCCTCTGGTCTTTGTCAGTTAAATGGGATATAAATAGCCTGCAGCAAACTAAGTAGATGGAAGCTAATTCATGTATTTCATTGTAGTGCCCAACTGAAGTACGTAACACATGAGAGTGCCTGACAAAATCCTTGGTTCATTTCTGGGAAAGAAATTAAATTTCACAACAGAGCACCCTCAGCACTGTCAACCACTCATGGATGCAGGGTTTGGCACTGGGCATGTCTTCAGTTTGTGAAGATGTGAAATATTAGCTTCAGACAACTTGACAAGCATTTTTCTTCAAGCCCACAAATCTCAGCCGTAAGTACCACATAAATCTTTAAAACTGAACATCAGGTAAAATCTGCTGCTTTTAATTCTCTTCCAACCTTTGCTGAGCTGCTGTCCTTTAAATTGTTGCTACACCTACTTAGTTTTCCTGCCCAACATTACCAGTAGCTCATGTTTCATTATGATTACTAATAATTTATTTTTTCTTCTCACCTGAATGGTGAAAGATAATATCCATGTCACAGTGATGCAGCACTAACTCTGGGAGGTAATACTTGTGATGTTACGGCTGTGTTACTGCAGGAAGAATGCTGTGGTGGCCATGTCACAGGGTTGGGTGTAAAAAGAACTGCAACAACCTGGGCTGGGAGGCAAACATCCTCATGAGCAAAGGCTGAGAGGAAAGGGCTGGAGTTATTGCCCATGGTGATAGGGAGTAGCTGCTCCTCCTTTGTTGCTTCTCCTGTCTATTACAGCTAGATCCCTTGGACAGGGATGTGACCAGAACATGGCATGCTCCTGTCAATCATAGAATCATAGAATAGTTCGATTTGGAAGGGACTTTCTGTTGCATTAAAGGGGAGAAAATAAACCCCCCTTATCTTATTAGAGGGACAGGGAACAGCTCCAATATGCAACTACCAATCCGACCACGTTCGCTTATATCAAACCTCTATTGGTCCAGATTTACGATAGTAGTGATTGGCTACCAAAACAGTGCAGTTCATAGATTGAGTTTATTGAGGCAACAGATAGAGGTTCTTATGGATTGCAGGTGATAAATACTGTCTGTAAAAGCATGTGCAAATAATAGTTACATGAATACAAGCGCTAGATAAGGCTAAAAAAGCACAGCTCTGAAATACACGGGTAACAGTAAAAGTAACTCTAGAGATTCTAAGTTTTCCTAGGAATGGGCTGGTTACAGTGCAAATCTTACCCACAGGGGTCCCGGGGGGGTGGGGGTGGGGGTGGGCAGAGAGGTCCAGCCCCTTGACTGGTCCAAGGAGTTTGTTGATGTTACCTTCCTCAACTCTGCCACGATGGTATCTTCCTCGATATTCCCCACTCTCTTGGGTCACATTATATTATTTTCATGTTCAAGGTGGAGCTTGAGTGACTCTAGTCATACATACCTTTATTATTATTGGTGCAAATCTCTCGTTTCACTTTAAAGGTATATGACAGCAAAAATTCAGAGCACATGCTCAGAGGGGGATGGTCTCATTTTGGAGGGGGGTCGCATTGGAAATGGAAGTGTATTTTAGCATGTAAATGCATTATAATAACATTATAATGAAGCAAAGTTCACACAGAGGACGGCATGCCGTCAAAACATGACAGGCTGCTGGCTCAGAGAGGTAAATATGCAGCTTATCAGTCTCTTGCACCACCTAGTTCCCATCTTTTCGCTGAAGCTAGGACAAAGAGTAACCGTGAGATCTCCACCCTGCTCTACCCTCTGTCTGTGCAGCCACGGGAACCACTATGGAGTGCATATTCCTGGCATACCAGGTGTGGCTGCATCTCGCCCTGAGAAGCCTGAAAGTCCGTTTTTCCCTTATGTGTGGACAATGCTGCATTTCAAATATAAGTTTATTTCCTAATTATCCCACATTTCCTAATTATTCCATACCTTCAAAGGTCATTTAGTCCAACTCCCCTACGATGAGCAGGAACATCTTCAACTACATGTGGTCACCCAGAACCACGTCAAGCCTAGCCTTGAATCCTTTCCAAGGATGGTCCATCTACCACTCCCCTGGGCAACTTGTGCCAGTGTTCTACCAACCTCACTGTAAAAATTTTTTTCCTCATGTACAGCCTGAATTTTCCCTCTTTTAGTTTAAAACCGTTCTCCCTTTTCCTATAAAACAGGCCCTGCTAAAACTTCTCCCCCAGTCTTTCTTATAGACCCCTTTTAAGAACTGAAAGGTCACAATAAAGACTCTCTGGGTTCTTCTCCAGACTGAACAAGATGAATTCTCTCAGCCTGTCTTCATAGGAGAGGTGCTCCAACTCTCCAATCATTTCTGTGGCCCTCCCCTGGACTCTCATACACAGGTCCATATCTTTCCTGTATTGAAGATTCTAGAGCTGAATGCAGTACTGCAGGTGGGGTCTCACCAGAGTGGAGTAGAGAGACAGAATCACCTTCCTTGTCCTTCTGGTCACACACCTTTTGATGCAACCCAAAATACAATTGCCCTTCCAGGCTGCAAGGACACACTGCCAGCTCATGTCCATGACTGGTGTTTTTCATCCACCAGTACCCCCAATTCCTTGTCCTCAGGGACACTCCCAATTCCTTCATCCTTCAATCTGTATTGATGCCAAGGGGTGCCCTAACCCAGATGCAGGACCTTGCACTTGCTCTTATTGAAACTCATGAGGTTCACATTAGTCAAATTTTCAAGCTTGTTCAAGTCCCTCTGGATGCCATCCCTTCCCTTAAGCATGTCAACTGCACCACTCAGCTTGGTGTCATCTACAAATCTGTTGATGCTGCACTTAGCCCCACTATGTCCTCTCCTTCCTCCACCACTCAGATGGAGAATGTTGCAAATTTCTGTAAGGACATTGACCTAAGGACAAGAAAATCCACACAGCCCAAGTCGATACATCATTATGATCTTAGAGGAGTCTGGAAAGTCCTAACAACCCTGGGCAAATTGTGTTCCACACCACACTTCCAGACTGTACCCATGATCTTACAAGGAGCTGGAGGGTCCCCAGAGCCATAGGTAAACGGAGCTCCTCACCACCCATCTTCTCTTAATGAAACATTTCAGTATAAAATTTCTGATTCATGAACCCACTGGCTTCTTCTGGTTTGTACTGTCTTTTTATGGGAAACCTTTTGGTATTTTGCATAAATACTGTGTAAGCCTAAATTTTTAAGAAAAAGTTCTGCACTGTCAGGCTTTTCCCTATAGATCAGCTCCTAAAGGGCAAGGACTTACTTTTCAATATCTTTCTTCTCAATTCCAATTCTCCCTTTGGGTCACATCTTTCAAGTTGAATGAAGCACTTTTACTATCTAATAGCAAGAATGCTTTTTCTTCAATAAGGCCAGAGTTCTTTTGCCGTTCCCTTTTTTTTTAGTGAGAAAGGCAGAGTAGGGACTCTGGCCTACCTAATTTGCGGTTAATTTTTGTAAATGTGCTTAAAGACAGGAAATGGGCAGGCTATTTTGATCTTCTTGCATGAATTCAGACCAAAAATTAATTTCCTACACGAGAAAGCCCTGACCAAAAATTAATTTCCTACACAAGAAAGCACTGGAGTAGAACTGGAAATAACTCAGAATATAGTTGCCTCATGTGGGGGGGTTCCCTCTTTTAAAAAAGGGGTTTTGATAAATAGTATAAGGTAAGCAACATAACTGAAAACAGATTCTGTAGCAGGCAGGGCTCTGAGATTTCCTCAGGGACATAAACTAACATATATTGACTTGACCCAAAGGTTATTGTAGTTTTATTGTCCCTATTTGTTTTTATAACTATTACAATAGTATCTGGAGGTTCCAGCCAAGGTTAGGGTTTCATCAGTTTTTATACTATAAAAAGATTTCTTTCTCACTCATTGCAAATTTATATGGTAGTTAATCGTAGCACTGATAATGTAACAGAAAGGTATTCACAGTGGTCCTTAAAACCAACCCCTACCATGGCACACTGCAGTCTTAATTATGGTAGATGGCTTTCAAGAATAAACAATCCTTTTACAAGCTTGTCATTGAACTAGACTAGTCAAGATTCCTTGCTGTAAACACAGAGATCTTGGTTTACTTATTCCCTTGGCAAGCTACTATTAGAAGTAACACATAGTTCAAAATACAGAATTAGAAGAAACATATCAATCAAAATTTTTGAAATGTAAGGCTTTCATTTCATCTGTTAATACTGTTGATTCCTTCTTCCTTCATGTCTTTATACAAAGATAGGTTTATCATGAGAAATTATTTGGTGTTAGGAAGATAATAAATACCTTTTTAGGAAAGAACAGTATTAACATTAATTTAGGTAGACTAAAGCTCCTGTCATCTTTTCTTCTTGTAATCCTGCTTCTTTGAAGCCAGAGCAACAAGAATCTACACACGAAATGAAAAAGTATCTGCAAAGGAAGAAAATATAGCCTGTATTTTCCAGTGCCTCAGAGAGCATATCTACATTGAAAAAATCCTCAAGCTACCTCTAAGCAGCCAGCACAGAATTCTTTAAGTGCTATAATTGTGGTAGCATGGTACCTCTCTATTTCTGTTCACCTGGCCAAGGAGTACCATTAGGCCAGAGAAAGCACTCTATTAATACAATTGCAATTCTCCAGTGCCTGAGTAGCCTCCTCACATCTAGTTGATTGTCATGGCTTTCACACAGCTGGTAATTCAGCATCATGCTGCCGTTCACTCATCTCCATAAATTTCCCCCCTCCAAGTGGGATGGGGAGGAGAACTGAAAGAATGTAAACCTCATGAGTTGAGATAAGAACAGTTTAATAACTAAAATATGATATGATATAATACAATAATAATAAAAAAATAATAATAAAAAATGGAAATAACAAGGAGAGAGAATATAAAGGGGGAAGGGATTTTGGATGGTACTATATGTGTGCCCTTAATTTCTATAGAGTTTGGCAACTTCATGTAGCAAGCTGCACTATGGTCTAAGTTGTCTATGACAATAAATCCTAGGCCTTTAACAGTATTTACTATTCTCTACCTTCACTCCTGTTCTGGGGTCCTCAACATAAAAAGGACATGGAACTGTTGGAACAAGTCCAGAGGAGGGCCATGAGGATGATCAGGAGACTGGAGTACCTCCTGTATGAAAATAGGATGATAGAGTTGGGGCTGTTCAGCCTGGAGAAGAGAAGGCTGCGTGGAAACCTCATAGCAGCCTTCCAATATCTGAAGGGGGCCTATAGGGATGCTGAGGAGGGACTCTTTATGAGGGACTGTAGTGATAGAACAAGGGTTAATGGATTCAAACTTAAACAGGGGAAGTTTAGAGGAAGTTCTTTACTCTGCGGTGGTGAGGCAGTGGAATGGGTTGCCCAGGGAAGCTGTGAAAGCTCCATCCCTGGCTGTGTTCAAGGCTGGGTTGAACATAGCCTTGGATGGCATGGTTTAGTGTGAGATGTCCCTGTCCATGGCAGGGGGGTTGGAACTAGATTAACTTAAGGACCTTTCCAACCCTAATTATTCTATGATTCTATGTTTCTAAGAAAGTGAGCATCTGATTCAGAAAGCTGACAGTAGTCAGTAGTCAACCAGAAAGTGGGAAAATGGATCTCAACACTTTCTTTGCTTGAGTGACTAAATACAGCAATGAGGTATCATTCAAAAATTGGCTGACTGTTAACTTGCACTCCATTCCACTTGCACTTCAGCCAGAGAAAATTTGATCTGTTGTTAATCTTTAATTTGCTTTTATTTCTTGCTTTTGATAATCCTATCTAAATTCAGATATTTACTTCTTAGCTTGGATATAGTTGTATGATATCTTCATCATGGCAACTTCATAAAAGAATAATTTGTCTCTTAACAAATTGGTTGATACATATTTGATGCAAATATATTAACAAACTACAGTGAAATATCTGCAGTATAATGAAATAGCTTTTGAAATGCTGACATTCTTCAAAATATGAAAATATACAGTGAGGTGCTCTTTCCCATATCTTTTTACCAGGGACATACTCATGATGTCAGTTTAATGAAAGCACATGCATGATATCAGAGAACTCCCTTTACCTGTATGCCAAATGTATATGACAGCACTAATGTTACTTTTTCCTCATTTATTTTAACCCCTATCTGAAAGAACAAGAAGGCTACAGTCTTCCCATAAATGGCATTTTGGCTGAGGATTCCCACCTGGATCCTCCCTAAACCTTTTTCTTTGTCTGTCACATGACACTAGTTGTCGATGACACTCACGATGACCTTTACTTATATAGCGAATCACTTACTTAGTATCTTTACCCAACATGCAGAATTGTCATTAAAGAATATTAACCATGCAATATCCCTACGCAGAATTTCAGAAGATGATGTGCCTCCTGCAAATTCTAAAAAATGAAAATTTGATTCTTCTGTTTCCACTGTTTTACTAATCTATATTAGTAAAGCTACTTAGCAGGTATGTATGGTAGAAATCAGACTTGAAGAGACATACAGAAGAATTTTGTTTGCAGTTGCCATTCAAAGGTAATCCTAGACAAAAAGGGTGAGATTTACTTGCTGACATTATGTTTAACATAAAGATATCCAGATCATCCTCCCTATCACCTTGATCCAGAAGGACAGAATTCTCCATTACGTCCTATATTATCTGGTAAACCACATGCAGGTATCTCAGATACTCCAGTATGTCTAGAATGCCTCAGTCTGCTCTGTTGAAGTCTAGGGCAGTGAGCTTGTGTCATGGGTTCAGCAGCAGCAGTCATTTTTCTCCTTTAGATGGTAGCTGATGCAGCACTGTGTTTTGGATTTTCGGCTCGGGAACAGTGCTGAACCAGTGTTTATAGTTATGGCTTAGAATGTTTAGGCTGGCCAAGGACTTTGTGAGTTTCATGCTCTGCCAGGGAGGAGGGGAGCTGGGAAGAAGCCGGGCGGAAGCAGAGACAGGGCACCTGACCCAA